>CABHPR010143872.1:36988-57459 GCA_902168415.1 Peromyscus melanophrys | reverse complement strand
ACACACACACACACACACACACACACACACACACACACACGTACACACACACTGAACTGAGATATGAAAGATGAGAGGACCCTACAGCTGTCAATGCAGGCAGTGACCTGTGAAGAGCTGAGAATAGAAACTTGGTTCAGATTGACTTCATCAACCTGGATCAGACTTAAGGAGTCTGATACCAGGAGGTTCATTGTCAGCATATTTAAAACACAGTACAATTTGGGGAACAGTTTCCAGGCAACAATCACTCCAGTTTCAGGTGCACAATAAAGCTTAAGGTGTAACTGCTTAAAAACTTCTGTACAAAGTACATGTGCCCATGAGGGTGGGTTCTATAGCTAGAATGCCTAGGATCTAGTGTGGTCTCTGACGGATGGCCTAGAGATCAGGCAGCTATAAAATACATGTGACATCTCCTCTAAGGCTGCCTTCTATTAACTGGGAGCTAAAGATAAAGATCTAGGGATGGAGAGTCTTGGATAAACATTCTGTGGGATTTGGGTGAGGTTTGTCTCTATAGCAAAAGGTGGATGAGGTCTGTCTGCTTCCACCGATAGCAAAAAGATCACCAGGTCGTTAACAATATCCACTCTCAGCCACATGGGTGGAAAACAGGTATTTCCTCCTTTGAGGAGAGGACCCTGCATGTTTAACATTCCTGGATCCCTGGTGCTTTGTGGGTGCAAGGATCTTTTGTCCCCAACAGAAAGGAAACCAAGTGGGCACAAGAAGAGGGCCATTAGAAGTGACGTGGAAATAGAATGATGGGAGTTCATATTTCCAAAATCCATTTGTGTGAAAATGTCACAATGAAACCCATTATGCATAATCAATGTCTTCTAATAAGAGGAATAAACATCTTGGGGCTAAACATGTAGTTTGGCCACAGAGCACCTGTCTACCATACAGGAGGTCTTGGCTTTGATCTCTAATTGAAAAAGAAGCAAAGGTAATCAGCATATTAACTTTCCATATGCTACACATGGAAAAGATCTATTTGAATATCAGAAAAGATAAATTTGCTTTCTGATTGTTGTTTCTTGAGATCTCACCTAGTCAATTTGAAAATAGTGAGGAAGCTACAATATCCTTAGATTGTACACCTGTTCCTTTTTTGTTTTGAATTTTCACAAGAATGTGGTTAAATGGATACCCATCTTTTTCATTGATATTTTGTAGATTCTAAATTTCAAAGGAAGCACAGATATGGGTTGAATTACCTTTAAATTTATGCTGATCTGGCTGAGCCAGTCACCACCTGTTCGTTACCAGGATTGCATTAGCTTTTTCCAGCTCCCAGTGGGAGTAAGAACAATCACCTACTACTATCTGACCACAGTATTTCATAGGAACTATCCAATGCTTCTGGTTTCTTTGTAATAGTCTTAACGTGATAAATAGTCTGACAATAGATCCTACGATACAAGTATGTTATGCCTCCCATGTGCAGCACAAGTTTTTATCTCACTACAGCCCACACTGTGGGCTCTAGAGGGCAAGCACTCCTTTTTATTTATAGTTTTGTTACCAGCATATATCACTGTACCTCACATAGAGTTAACAATAAATCGTGTCTGAAACAACATTACAAAATGATCTTCTAATAGTAAACATGAGTCTCAGTTAAAAAAGAATTAAAACAGAAGAAACACAGGACTGGGGAGATGTAGCTCCATTGGTAGAGTGCTTAGCATACATGAAACACAATGCTGCCTAGACAGGGCATGATGACTCATGCTTGTAATCCCAGCCTCTGGGAGGCAGAGACAGGATGATCAGAAGCTCAAACATCTTCAGCTAAACATCAAGTTGAGTACAATCTGAAATACGTGAGATTCTATATTTCACAACTACCTAATACATAAAACCAAAAGGCATAATATAGATGGACCCACACCTGAAAATCTTTTTTTGTTGTCTCAATGAATTAAAGATTTGTGTCTCTTTGGGGTCTCTTGGAGTTTTGTATAGTTTTACTCCCTGAGGATTGACTGTATGGCCTCATTCATATTAGGCAGGTATTTTACCACTGAGCAATAAATTTCTGTATCTACCCTGCCCTTTAGATTTCTGGATAAATAAATGAGTTCAAACCAGCAAACCTTGCTATTTGAGTAAGCTAACAACGCACAGCTCCCAACCTCTTCATCAACAAACATCACTAAGGAGCTGGGGTGATGGTTCAGTTGATAATGCACTTTCTTCTCAAGCACAGGGACCTGAGTTCTGATCCCTGATATTGATATAAAAAGCCAGGTGCAATGGCATGTGCCTGTAATTTCAGTACTAGGGAGGAAGAGAGAGGAACATCCTTGGGGCTCACTGCCCAGCCAGTTTAGCCACTTAGCAAACTCAGGGTTCAGTGGGTGACTCTGTCTCCAAAAATAATATAGAGAACAATTGAAAAAGATACTTGATGTTGATCTCAGGCTTCCACACAGTAAAGCGCAAAGAGACATGCATATACATGCACACTCATCCACATAGACACACACATGCGCTTACACATATGTATGAAAGGAAGAGAGAACAGAAGAGAGAGTAAAGGCAAAGGAGTCTTTCTGTGAGGTTCCATGCCATGTTTTATTTCCTATCTAATACTATAGATTACCATACTTCATTCTGGTTAAAAAAAATACAGGTTTTCCATGATCAAATAAACTCATATTCACTAATTATTTTTTCATCATTTCTCATTTCAGGTTCCTCATAGAACACAGAAAGAATTCTCCAAGGTCACAGAGCTGGTCTTGGAGGTCAGAAATGGAACCCAGGTCTCTTCACATCCATCCTTAAGTGTTCTAGTCACAGCATGGAGCTCATGCTGTATTCATAGATGTCAGGGAGAAGCCTGCTGTGGTGAGGAAGGGCAGTGGTAATAATTGCACTACATGATGGGGAGGGAATAGAGACAAAAATTAAATCCATAATGGAAAGAAAAGCCCAGTGATACTGAGTGATCCATATACAACTTTCTAGGGGGCTGGGAAGTTTATGTTTAGCAACTTCCATCAAAATGTACACAGATCAAAGCTAATAGGATATCCTTTTTATGCATTTAATTGAAAAAACTGTGTTAAATCCATGTGTTTTTTTCTCTCTCCATGTTTTAATATTGTAGGGTGGCCCATTAGATAGTGAATATTTTCCCATTTTGTGTGTATGTGTGTACATGTGTGGGGTATGCATATTCAGGTGCCTGTGCATGTATGTTCATGTGTACATGAGTGTGCGTGCCTGTGTGTGTGCCTGTGTGTGCATGTGTGTGTTTGTGTGTCTGTAAGATAAAGATCAAAAGCCGAGTTTCCTCATTCTCCAAGTTGTCTTTTAAGATACAGTAACATAGGCACCGAACTCAGCAATCACCAGTTCACTATACTCCTTGGCCAGAGAGCTTCAGGGATCAGCCTTCCTCTCTCACTTTCCCCCACTGTGGTTACAGTTATTCAAGTGTTTGGCTTTTATATGGAATATAAAACGAATCTGAATGGGAGTCTTCACACTTGCAAGACAGGTGCTTTATTGATAGAATTATCTCCCCAGCCCCTCTCACTAGTTTTTGATCCAATTATATTCTCATTAGGTTGCTTTCATTATTGGTTCATTTGTTTCTGATAAAGTTGCTAATTCTGATGGCAACCCCAACCAGATATAGTGTCACTAGGGACCTGAGGAGATGAGGCTCAAATCACCCTCACCAAGACAGTAAAGATTACTTCAACACACAGGTAACTGCTCCCCAGAGAGCCTGCCAACACAGCAAGTTAAAGCATATGCCAGCTGCGGTGACTCTCCATTTGAACTGCATCCTGCATCTTGTGAATAGTATCTTCTGCAAGTTAGCTGTCAGCGACACCTTGGTTGTAGTGAAAGCTGATGTGTGTTAAGGGATTCCTGGCTAGTATAGAGGGAGGGAGTTAAATAATGACTCTTGCGTGTTGCTCTGTAGATTTGAATCTTTCATCTACAGAGACGGTCAGAGTCCTCTTCTTCCCTTAGGGCAATGATGTATGTGCTCTCAAACTGTACCTCTGAAGGGGGAAAAAAAAAAAACTTAAGTTAATCTTTTGTAAAGCATGTTCACTTTTACTGTCTCTCAATAATGAATGAGCTGCAGAATCAATAAAAGCCAAGATGTACTCAGGCTGTGATTATTATAGCTCATTCAGCATGTGGTTCCTGCCAAGAGACCCAGTCTGTGCTTAAGTTCTGATTGCACTGGTTGGCCTGTCATGCCTTCGCTGCTACCCTTGTTTCCTCTTCTCAATCTGTTTGTTATTCTCCATGCCTTCACTACCTGGCCAGTTTCTATCTTTGCCCTTACACTGGAGATTCCCTCCTAGGGAACCCAGAGTCCCCACAGTCTTTCCTGCATAGCATTGAACTGGGGTACTGGGCTACAGTTTCAGTTCTATTTATTTGTCTAACATTCTGTAGACAAGCTTTCCTGCAAAAGCAAGAATTATGCCAAATTTCTTTTTAAAATCTCCATTGTTAGTACGGAGATTGTCATAGGCCAGTGAAGAAGTGCTGCAGACAGAACATTCCGATCTATGTTTACATATGTTGTCTTGATTCTTTTTTTTTCTTGATTTGCTTTTTTTTTTTAAATTGAAAATACGTTCTTCTCTCATACAATCCACCCTGATCACAGTTTCTCTTTCCTCTGCTCCATCCAACTCCCTCCTGATTTCCCTTCTCCCCCAGATCCACTCACCCTCCATTTCCCTTCAGAAAGGAGCAGGCCTCCAAGAGACAATAGTCATACATGACAAAACTTGATTCTTCTATAGGAGCCAGAATAGAACCCATGAAAATTTCTCTAAAATGGATATTGTATGCTTAGAAATCATTTTTTTCTAGAGCTAGATTGTCCAGATTCTAACAGAAGGCAAATTATTTGCATTTTATTATTTTTCTTCTCTCCTTCCCTCCCTCCCTCCCTCCCTCCCTCTTCTCCCTCCCTTCCTATGTCCCCCACCCCTGTGTGTGTGTGTGTGTGTGTGTGTGTGTGTGTGTGTGTGTGTGTGTTTTGTGTGTGCTCACTTGCCGTGGTGCCTGTGTGGGCACCAGAGGACAATTTGGGGGAGTTAGTTTTTTTCCTCCTTATGGGGGGGTCCTGGGGATAAAATTCAGGTTGTCAGGCTTAAGGCAATCACCTCTAGCTGATGAGTCATTTTGCCATCTCCTAAATTACTTTTAAACTGGTTGATTTCTTTGTTCTACTGGACCCCATGAAGTCTTCCCCAGATCCATCCAGTTAGCTTCATGGGGTAAGCAATCTCACCATCTTCTCTGACCTCAGAATGTCTCTACATGCCCCACTCACTTGGTGTGTGAAATCAGAGATGTTATTTGTGCTAAGAGATCCTTGACTTAAAGGGTTCATAACTGAGTGCTGCTGAATTGAAATTTAAGTACACTTTTCTACAAATGTGATGATCCTATTAATGGTGAAGTTTTTAAGAAATAGCCTTTTCATTTGATGCCTTGGTATTTCTGTCTCTCACATCAAGTAAGTGGAGCTGAAAATTGTGGTCATATTTTATTCATATCTCTTGTTTCCAAATTACTCAACTATGCCATGAAAAGTAATATTTACTTCATCCTATCTTCTTGTAGTATGCTGACAGTCTTAAAAATGATATGATTTTTCATTT
Organism: Peromyscus melanophrys; assembly: GCA_902168415.1. Lineage (NCBI taxonomy): Eukaryota > Metazoa > Chordata > Mammalia > Rodentia > Cricetidae > Peromyscus > Peromyscus melanophrys. The sequence continues at coordinate 51,796 of CABHPR010143872.1, read as the reverse complement.
CAGCAAACCATATTTAAATCATCATTGTGTTGCTTATCTGTCTACCAAGTGGTAATTTGGTTTACTGTTATCAATGTGAATTTGACTTTCTGACTATTCAAAGTTCTTCTTATCATCTATTCTCAAAATAAAATACTGTACTCAGAGATAATGTAATATTAAATAGCAATGTCTAAGCAGCATAAACACTCCAGCAAAAGGATGAAAGACTTGAGGGAATTTGTCTCACCTTGAGACATTTTCTTTTCCTTTCTTTTCCCTTCCTTCCTTCCTTCCTTCCTTCCTTCCTTCCTTCCTTCCTTCCTTCCTTCCTTCCTTCCTTCCTTCCTCTCTCTCTCCTTCTTTCCCTCTCTTCTTCTTTCCCTCTTTCCTTTCTTTCCTTCCTTCCTTTCCTCCACCCCCCCCATCATTTTTTTAATTTATTCTTCTTGTGAGACAGAGTCTCTTGCATAACCCTGGCTGAAAACAAAATGAATGACTGTTCGGCCTGTAACTCTAGAGTTCTGAGATGTGCACTACCCACCCAAATCACATTATCGTTTACCTTTTAAGTTTAACATGGATTTTTGGCAAAAATAACTTCCTTTTCCCACTTTTTCCTGATCTTGATATCAGTGTTCACTTCCATGTAGATATATTCTGAGTCACTTCCATGGACAGCTCAGTTTACATATTTAAACTTTCAAGTCCTAGCAAATAGGAGTAGACTGGGAATAAAATTGAGTTTAAAGTTTGGCAACTAGCTTTATTACCAAATTAAGGTATATTCTGAGCAGCTTCTAAATAAGATAAGATTCTGAGGGGCTGACTGCACACAATTCCATTACTTCCTCTGTTTTCCAAGGTGGTATGAAACAAGTTGAGTGCTTCATGTTACTGGTAAAGAGAAATGTGTTAGATAGAAGGGTCTCTGAGTGAGGAGGACACTGTTTTTCTCTCTGCTAGGCAGATGTAGGGACTTTGAGCATCTAGAGTCTCTATTCAGAGACACAGATGTGTCCTTCTGTGTTTTATTGCTACGAGATTTGAGATTTTGTAGCAAGTCTGAGCTTTGTTTACCACATCCCTATGCAGAAATGGAACAAGTCTCCAAATCAGAATCCCTGAGTTGTAATAAGTAGAATCCTTTAGGCCATGAAATTGTGACTACCATGAATTGGCTGCAGTGTGGTTAGCCTTCCTTGTTTCAAATCTGACTTCTTGGGAACAAAGTGCTTTCAGTAATATTTCTTAGATATTCCCTTTGTTATTTCAGCCTACATATACACAATTATTTTTAAGTCTTTGTTTTATCCAGTATTACATTTACTACTTTTATCACCTTTTGATTGTACATCTCTGAAATGCCTCTGTGGTTATTTCTGAAAGACTCAAGTTGACCCTTGTTCTGGTGCTATCCCTCTCCCAATCGCATCAATTGATGCTTGTCACTTTCCCATTAATTTCTTGCTATGCCACAAAATACCCAAGCACCAAGGATACCAATAAGCTCCCTTTCAGGGCCCTATAACAGTGTCACTTTCTCCCTCCATCCTCCATGAAATAGCCTGCCAAACTCTGGGGCTCAGTGAATCTGCTTTTGTTTGACCTGTCTTGACAATAGACATAGAGCATGAAAGATAATATAATTAGCCTACAGTGCTAGGCAGAGGTACTTAATCAGGTCAGCCTGAGGCAGAATGCCAGTCCTGTTTCTAAGCAGGCTTATGTTCTAAGTAGGAGTCTATCCTCATGTGAAGAAAGTGCACTATGGAGAAAAAGATGATCGAGACACACATTTCCAGGTTTTTTGTCTGGGAACTTGAAGGGTATGACCTTGAGCATCCATCCAAGGTCACTGAGGCTGAGATCACAGTGGGACATATATACTACAGACATCAAGCAGAAGTGAGCTCTTACAAACTTCTCATCCCTGCTCATATAGTGAAGTGAGGGAACTGAGCTTGTAGTGGAAAGGCAGCCATGGCTGGTATTAAGCAAGGCTTTTTAAAGTTACATTAAATAAATATTCTAAATGCATTTGCTGGTTACTTGAAAACATTAAAATAAATATAATAAAACCAAACCTATTTAAATTTTTTTTTTTTTTTTTTGGTTTTTCGAGACAGGGTTTCTCTGTGTAGCTTTGCGCCTTTCCTGGAACTCGCTTTGGAGACCAGGCTGGCCTCGAACTCACAGAGATCCGCCTGCCTCTGCCTCCCGAGTGCTGGGATTAAAGACATGTGTACTCTTTTGAATAGGGCCAGTTTCATTGCTTCTTTCCAAATTCCATTAATTAATATTGACCAATCTACAATGCAAATGCTTTTATGCCACACTGTATTGAGAAAGATTATACTTCCTGTGGACTATTGCTATAGCAAATCCACTCATCTGATTATTCTAAGGTCCAATTCAAATAAATTTTAGGCCCAAAGGTCACACTTTTCAAGTTGAAGATAGTACACCATTATTAATTGTCTCACTTGTCTTCCCTTCTTTATCGGGCATTGCTCACCAAGCTTTTTCAAAATCTACAACTCAAGAAAGAAGACGTGTTTTATCTAAGTGCATTAGAGGTAGTGCCTTTCTCAAAGCAATAGATAGATCCAGCTTCTGTTGTAAAATTCTCAGTAGACATGTCTCGTTTTTCAACTCTGGGATCGTTTAAGAAACTAGTTGAGGTTTTTAATTCTTTTCTTGATGGTTTCTTTTTATATATTTGAATTCATAGCTTTTTCTTAAGAAGTCTAAGTTTATCATAAGGATGTAGTTACAGTGTGTTAAGATTGTATGCTGTGTCCTTGCAGAAATTTATTTCAAACTGAAGTCAGTTTGCAAAACAAGTTTGCTGCCTCCTTAGCCCCTCCATGTGGTCAGGGTAGCTATGACCAGGCCTACTTCATATATTAGCTAAGCAAAGCTGATCATGTCAACTGAATTACCAAGGCTATGCATATTTCTGGATTTGCATGCCATTCTTATGCACTGGTCCTGCAAGTCTTCTTTGTTATTTTCTACTTTTTATTGTACATACTATTAAAGCAAACCCTATGGGACGTTCTGAGCCATGGCTTTTCTTCCACCGAATTATACTGTCAGACCCAAAGAAACTTCATTTCCCCACATTCTAAAAGGCAGATAGGACAAAAGGCTATATTGGGGCCAATTAGCATACTAAAGAGGGTGCTGGCCTCCAGGCTCCCTCATAATCACAAGTACCTGTGGTGGTATTGTGTTCCCCAAAATATTGTGTACCTTAATAAACTTATCTGGGGTCAGAGACGGAACAGCCACAATATTAAACATAGAGGATAGGCAGTGGTAGCACACGCCTTTAATCCTAGCATTCCAGAGGCAGAAATCCATGTGTTCAAGGATACACCCAATCATGGTGACTCATGCCTTTAATCCCAGAAAGCAAGCCTTCAATCCCAGGGAGTGGTGGTAGAAAGCAGAAAGGTATATAAGGCGTGAGGATCAGAAACTAGAGGCATTTTGGCCTCCAGAAGCATTTGACCTGGTTAAGCATTCAGGCTTCTAGCTGCACAGTTCAGCTGAGACCCATTCGAGATGAGGACTCAGAGACCTCCAGTCTGAGGAAACAAGACCAGCTGAGGATCCAGCGAGGTGAGGTAGCTGTGGCTTATTCTGTCTCTCTGACCTTCCAGTGTTCACCCCAATACCTAGCTCAGGTTTGATTTTATTAATAAGACTCTTTAAGATTCATGCAACAAGTACCTGTTACACATTTCAAAATTCATGTTAGCATCCTAGCTCTTCTCACTTCCACCCTTACCCTAAACTCCTTCCTATTCATGAGCTTCCACCTGCTCACCCTAGCTACTCATTCTCCTTATAACCCTGCTATTTTAATTATGCTCTCTCCTTTATCCCCCTTCTTTCTCTCTGCTCCTACTTCTCTCATGGTTAGGTCCTGTCTGATAGCTATGTTTAGTCATGTTATCATTTTATACAGCTACCTTACTCTCTCAACAATTTGATAGCTTGAGGAAACTGTGGCTTCAGGATTCTGGAGCTCCCTGTTATGTACCTTAGAAGGAGAGTTGCATCCTCCAGGTGGTCTCTAAGGAAGAAGAAAAGGAAGGTAGAAGACATTCAGCTTGTCTTCCAGAATCCAGGAAATTCAGCATTTAACACCATTAATTTTTAAAGATCTTGTTCTATATTGGATATAATTAGGAATGATTTGAAGATGGAGATGAATTAATATTTCATGATAAATTAATATTTAACTATTAGGCACAACCCTAGATCCGTTACTTAATTTTCACATTCAATTCAGTTCTTAAGACAATTTATAAATGAGAGATACATTTTCCAATTTCCTTTTAAGGAAATAATGTTCAGACATTTTGAACTACAAAGCCAAGTTCATACATCCAGGGACAGCAGGCATAGGAATTGACTCATTTCATTCACTGAATTGTCACATTTGTTGCAAAAAATACTACACTGGTACCCTCTTTGTCCATTTTCCTATCTGAAAATTTTATTTTCTGTAACACAGTAAGAAGCTGTGAAGAAAAGTCGAATCTTATGTCCCTTCAATATCGCATCACCTGCATATTTGTCGTCTACCTTGGTAGCATTATCACACAAGGGAACTTTGAAGCAGAGTGGATGAGGGAGACTTTTTTCAGTTGTCTGAGAGAATGGGCTCCTGAGATGGCCCTGGAAATAAAAACCATTAAAAATTCTAAGTGTAGATTGAGAATAGAGGGAAAGAAAAAGAGAACAATGGGGAGCAGAAGGGAACATGTGAGAAGGAAAACGATTGCCAACAATTTTACAAAAATAACAATTTTAAATGAATAATTACTTTTTCTTATACATGGCAAACAAACAAAATACCCAAACCAACAAACCTCATAATGAGATTAACTCTTCACATATCATGGGACAGTTTTGTCAATTCTCAAGTGAGTTTTAAGTTCATAGGACCTATCATCCCAGCAATAAATTTTCCCCAAGCCATGTTGAATTAATCATTTAAATTTGTTGAAAATAATTGTTGAATCTATGAAGGACTATAATAATTGGTACTCTGTGGCATATTTTCAGCAATAATCATTTCCAGACCAATCTTACTTTGTATAGCCCCTTACATATTTTCCCAATCACTAGGGTAGTTTTGAAAGAAAAATCCTGATATCATAGTATTTATAATTTGTGTTTATTACAAAGTCAATAAATATCATACAGTATAAACTCAAAATTTACAACTAATCTAAGAAAATTTAGTGTAGGAAGCAAACTTGGTATCTATAAACCAAATATCATAGACCAAAAATCATACAATCACATTGAAAATTGAATATTTCTGATTGTATACTTTTTCTAATATAGACAGTCAAATTTTTCTAGTTGCATCAATATTTACTAATAATTTTATTTTCTTAAAAACAAAGATGAGTTCAGTTTATCATTGAGTTCTGTAAAATTGTTAGTTACTTAGGCCCCTTTGTTATATTTCCCTTGAGACACCATAGCATTCTTTCCACGTTCTTTCCTACTTAATCAGCTTCACCCATAGCTCATAGCCAGTCACAGGAAATAGTGTGGGCAATGTATTCAAGATCTGAATGCATTGCCACAAGTAACCTTTGCCTGAATACCATGCCAGCTTAAGCCTCACATATTGCTAACGAATCAATGTGTGCAATTGTGCATAAACCCAGCATCCTCCCACGCCACTGCCTTATGCTTGCCAATTACGTTTTGAAGATATTAACATCCTGAAAATAAATACCCTTAATCTACTCTGCAGGCTGCCTGGCAGCATTCACATACATTCCTCAGCTTGATGTACATGCAAACGTCTGTATAGGTTTGGACTGCTTATGGCATCGTGAGATAGCATCAAATAGCTATTTCAGTGGCCCAAGAGCGGTGCACACTATGTATGAATTTCAATCACAAGATATAATTCATCAGGAACAAGGACATAGCAGGAATAGTGAGATGAGCCCTGGAAAAGTCATCTAAAAAAGAAAAGAAAAAAAAGAATAAAAAGACACTCAGCAGTAGCTTTTCCTGTTGTTTTCCTTTTTGAGGGATTTCCTTTTTGAGGGATTTCTCTGAATTTCTAAAATGCAGGATGCTGATTTCTCTAAATATAGATGTAGTATTAATCACAAATAACATGCTGTATTTTGGAATTGGAGCTAAACTGAAAACAAACTTTTGGCAAGTCCAGCTTCATAAACTATGGCCTTCAGGGGAGACTGAAACAATAGGCTAAACACCCTGGAATTCAGGCAGAGACAATGATTAGAAAATTTAAATTTAGGGATTTCTTTCATGTGAAATAATGATGAAGAGCAATAGCGGAAACATTAAAGGATGTGGAAGAAAATATTATCCTTAAACTTAGATAAGATTTGTTCACAAAATGTCCCTCTGTTGCTTCTAACACATGGTAATTACATAAACCAGGAGAGCAGTTGGTCTGTTTGTTTGATTAGTGGCCTGGATTCACCACATGATGAGTAAACTCTTCTTCCTTGTCACTCCCCCATCCCCCGAGTTCTCATGTGTTAGCTGCTTGGTAGATAGTGGAGTGCTCAAGTGGCATTTGGCCGACAAGGACAATCATTTTAAGCTGCATACAGAAATAAAATATTCATATAAAACCCATTAACACATGATGGAGTTGACGCAAGAGATCATTAAGAATGATCCATTGGACAAGTTACCTCCATGGGAGGTGTTTCAGTATCTATGATGTGATTCCTTATCCAAGTTTCCAATTAGGATAGAATATTGCTCTACTTTCCTATTGATCACATTCTCCCCATTGAAAATCTGAATAGGTGTCCAGGTGTATATAGTATGTAATCTTAGAATATATAATTAGGTTTTATTTTTCTCATATATACATCAGTTTAAAGGAAGTGCTTTTTTCAACCTTTATGTTTGAAGACTTCCAGTTGAATGAATTCCTTTGCCCCTCCTTGAGAAACCACATAATAAAAGTTATGTCACATTATATTTTAAAAGTAAATAAAACTTACATAAATTTGAAAATCAGAATTCTTCAGTGGTTCCCTCTTAACCAGCGAACAAAATTCAGAATATTTAGTATCTGCTATCAAGCCAGAAAATGCACATGTCCCCAATATACTTATTGAATTCATGCCTAATTGTATATTTCACATTTTGTGTATCCACAGCAATGAGTGTAATTACTGACACAATCACCTATAAGCATATAGTCTATTGATTAAAGAAAGAGTAACAAACTTGATTAGCTTTGGTATAAGGTTGTTTTTTTGTCCCATATATCTATGTTTAAGTCACCTTGACATCCAGCTGGCATCAACTTCCTGGCTCATAGACTGCTTTCGGCTGGTCCCTTGTGGAATCTGTAAGGGAAGGCAAAGGGAAGAGAATATATTTGGGCACATGGGGTCTCTGAACGATTGCAGTGCCCACACAAGGCTCAAGAGTAGATTCTAAGCCGGGCGTTGGTGGCGCACGCCAGCACTCGGGAGGCAGAGGCAGGCGGATCTCTGTGAGTTCGAGGCCAGCCTGGGCTACCAAGTGAGTTCCAGGAAAAGGCGCAAAGCTACACAGAGAAACCCTGTCTCGAAAAAACCAAAAAAAAAAAAAAAAAAAAAAAAAAAAGAGTAGATTCTAACATCTGCAACTTTTGGTCCAGAATTTAAAATTAAAATAGCAGCAAGCGGAATGGATGACTGGTTTCCATAGACACAGATCATTTATATAATAATCACTCCTCAAATTTTCTAGATTAAAAAAAACTGTAATTAATGGATAGGATGCAGCTTTATTTTCAGAGTGCTTTTTTTAAAGAATGTACAAAGTCCTGGGTCAGGCTCCAGTACCACATAAACAGTCATGATGCATGCCTGTAATTCCAGTAATCTCCAGGAGGAGGCAGGACTATCAAGGGTTTGAGGTCATTGACATAGCTGGAGACTTTTCTGCAACCTGCTGGGTCCCACAGCCATTTATAAAATAATCGTTCAGAGGCTTATATTAATTATAAATGTTTGGCCCATGGCTCAGGTTTATTACTAACTAGCTCTTACAACTTAAATTAGCACTTTTCTATTAATCTTAGTATTGCCACGTAGCTGTGGCATTATCAGACTGCTGGCATCTTGCTCCTTGGGTGGATGGCTGGCTTCTCCCTCGACTCCATCCTTTTTTCTCCCTGTGTTCTGTTTGGCTTTCCTAACTAACTGTATTCTGCCCTGCCATAGGCCAAAGCAGCTTTATTCATCAACCAATAAAAATGTGGTGCTATTTTTTATGCTCTAACAAATAAAGCTTGCCTGGAGATCACTGTGCGGAGCTAGCCACTAGAGGCAAGGCAGTGGTGGCATACACCTCTAATCCCAGCACTTGAGAGGAGGAAACAGGAAGTGATATGGCTGGGCAGAGAGAGGAAGTGATAAGGTGGGGTGGAGACAGGAGCTGGGCGTTTTCAGTCTGAGAATTCCTAGAGGTAAGAAATCTTTCTTGTGGCTGGCTGCTCTGCTTCTCTGATCTTTCAGCTTTCACCCTGATATCTGGGTTTTTATTATTAAGACCAATTAGAATTTGTGCTACAGTTGACTACATAATAACTTCAAGAATATCTTGGGATATATGAGACACTGCCTCAAAAAAGTGAAACAGAACAAAACAAGTAACATAAAACCCACGATTTAGTCAAAAGATTTTTGCTTTCATTTTCTCAATATTCTACAAATTTGTTTGTTCCTTGTCCTTTTTCTCCTATTGTATTGGTTACAACAGTCTAGGTAAACAAAATGTCAGTAAAAAAGACTATTGAATAAGGAAAAAAACATAGCATTCTCATTCTGTCTTCAGTACTAACTTATTAACTAGTTATCACACTGGTGGTTATTTTTTTCTGTTTCACTTTTATATCTAGATCATCTATAACTATTATTTCTGTATTTAATCCTTTATACAATATACATGTGTATGCATAGTTAATTCATATATACATGTTAGTATTATAAACATACACACACACACACACACACACACACACACACACACACACACATATTTACTCTATTCCCAACGTAAACTTATTCATTCACTATCATCTTCCTGGTGGCAATATCTAGAATTCTAGAAATGCATATATGAATGTCCTTCAACCTAAAAAGACAAAATGAGGTAATTCACAAAAGTTATAAACCCTTTCAAAAGAATATCAGAACTGATCTGATATAGAAATTGCATATTTCTATGTTATCTATTAAGTTATGAATTGATGAAATCTCAGACTTCCATAAAGCTGCAACTGTTATAATTTCCCACTTCATGATGGTTACTGATTTTGAATTCCAGTGTGTTTTGGGGACACGTCTCCAAAACCAATTCAAACATTATACTTGCAAAGGGGCCTGTTGGCTGCTCATGAAATGAACTGGAAAATTGGGTCAATTAACAGACTAATTCAGGATAGATTTTCCTACAATACCTACAATATGAAAATAAGTTTTACATAACTATCTAAACTGTGGAATCTGTGGTATATTAATCTGTCCCATGTTTAGTATGTGAAGCAGGAGGACTACAGACTTCATTTAGAAGACAATATATGGTTTATCAGAAACTGCACAAATTCTATGACTAGGGTCCTCATAATCCCTAGAGGGCGTCATTCTAATGTTAACTTGCTAAATGGTTATGATGTCAAAATGACCATTAAATCGTTAGGATCAGATTATGTTTAATGATCAGAGCTACCCCCAGCCATGGTCTGTTTACACTGGGTGATGATCAAATAATACATCAAGATACTGTGTACATGACTTGTTGAATATCCAAATTTAATTGGGACATCTAGATCTGCCATCTGAAGCTCAGAGACGGTGTCACAGAAGATGGTAGAAAGAAGGTTGAGAGTGGAGAATGATAAGGCATGATGTAAAATGCTCTCCTTGATGTGGCCTTGAAGAACTCACAGCAACAGTGGCTAACTGTATAGGACCAAACCCACCAATGTTTTATAATGGATGGGAGAAGGCTTCATAAATCCCCATTACTTCCAGAGACACAACAGATAATCAAAAAGTTATAAGAGGTGGGAAGTAATAATCGTCAGTAGTGTAGCCACTGGTCCATTGCTGCCATGCAAGCAATTAACCCCAAATCCATTATCATGCAGGCTACCTCAATTAAATGTAGTTGGACACACACAGACAGACATGAAAATATGAGGGAGACGAGAATAAAAGGAGATTTTGTGGGGGAAAAGGTGATACAGAGAGGACAATGGGGGGATCTTTGATCAAAGAACATTGTGCGTGAAACTGTAAAATAGTAAATAAAAAAGAATGCTAAATAATAAATACTTCTTTTAGTGCCCCTTTAAGACAGACATAGGTGTAAAAGGTATTACATGCTATACCTTAGTATTTATCATTTAATTTTTCTCCAGTCAAAACAGATATCGATTACACAGTGAGGAGACAGTTTTCTATATTTTCCCTCTCTGGTTTGGTTTCTTACCTGGTCTTGTGGGAGGAAAGACCATTAGTACTGAAGAGGAAATTAGCGCAGTACTGATGTTTAAAAGATCCCACATGGACATGGGCCACAATAACAACGTCCTCAAAGACGTTGAGTTCATGTGCATGGCAGAATTTAGTCCATCTTCACTGTGCTTTGTGACACCTGCTTGGTTGTTAAAAGGTGCTTTTGTATCTGCGTCATTTATCTATTGTGGTATAAGGACTACCACTAATTCTTGGGTAGTCTGTTCAGAAATCCCATCCTAGGTGAAACCTTCATGGATTAACCATCTAATCATGACAGCATTTCCAGTCTCTGTCTACAACCAGCCCTTAAACATATCCATTACTCTCTAAGATTTCTGAAATTATGATTTTTCCTTTTCTATTCATTACAATATGGTTATAATTACAAAATTATATTTATTGTTTATTTTTTTCTTTCAATTGAAATCAAACTTTAAGCAGTATAAGTTTTCTATTTGTTCTTAGTATTATCTTAGTGCTCAAGTTATGCTAGGTAACTGTAAAATAAAATTACATGAGGTCATTGATTTGCAATGGGCTTCTACAATGGGCTCAGAAGATCAAATTAATATATAATTTAGTCACAACAAATGAATTTGAGTTGGTTACAGGGGACCCTATATCCAATTAACTAAGCTGTTAATAACAGAATATTTGGTTGACTAAGTTATATTTAAATCATTGCTTCTTATGTATCATGTCTATGGTTTTTTTTTTCTCTTTTGAATGCTGACTATCTTGCTGACTGGAGTTTTGTTTTGTTTTGAGACAAATCTCATATATTCTAAGTTGGCCTCAAACTCAATATGTATCTGAGGAGGATGACCTTGAACTTCTTATCTTTCAAAGTGCTGGGACTCCAGGAGTGCACCACCATGTCTGGTTTATGTGATCCTGCAATTGAACCCTGAACTTCATACATTCAAGGCAGATTCTCTATCCACTGATCATCATTCCCAGCCCTGTTAACAGTAATTCTTACAGTTCTTTCTGGTTCTAGAGACATGTCAACATGTGAATCATTTCTGATGCAATTTTTCTTTGTTTTGTTTTGTTTCTTTGCTCAAATAAACTCTATTTACCATAATCAACCCAAGGAGTTTTCTCTTCCAACACAGTCAAGAATCATTTGTTAAATATGAAATATATTTGGAAATGTTTGTTTTGTATGATACCTGAATATTTTTTTAAAACGTCTATTTAACCAGGGATACATTATAGTTCAGATTATTGTTTTGTTCCAATTTAATGAGTGTTCTTAATTGAGAAATTACAAAACTATTTACATAGATTCTAAAGTCTCCAACTCTCCTGTAATTTCAATAAATCCTATTTCTTCTGAAGTGAAATTGACTTCTGAGGAAATCTAAATTATCATGTATTTGTATCAGAGGCTGTTAGTTTATACCTAATGCAGTAAGTCACACTGGGGACAAAGACATAACACCCCAGAAAACAACAGCAGATTTTACAATACATTGTTTCAGAACTTGGAAATAACAGCAAACTTCTTCTTGTTCCTATAATAAGTTGGATAACTGAACAAGTGCCTCACAATACCTCCATTATTATGCTTGACAGCCCTGGAAGTTCCTCAACACAGACCATCTGGCTTAGAATTGTGAACGGCAATTTGCAGGGCTCTCTTCTGAATGCAGCATTTGAAAGGCTGCCAGTCTTGCCCAGGTGTACAGGGTATCTACTAGGGCGATGTGTCTTTTCCATGGTGGGACTCACTTTAGACTTTCCTTGGCTCTCAGAACATCAGCCATGCTAACTTAAAGGCTTGGCCTCCATATCTCACATCTTGATTGACATTTTTTTGGCTTTAAAAAATTTATCTACAAAGTTTTATTCCCTGCATTGGTATTTTCAAAATATTTTGGTTTCCATTGTTTTTGTTCTAAACCACAAGCCCCTATACTTTCCAATCTGTCCTTAGATCATGCTTATCAAAGTGTAAAACATGAATTCCTTTCCTATCTTATTTTTCCTTTAATTTATTTGTCTTTGAGAGAAGTTTCATGTAGTTGACACTGGTTTTAATCTTTCTATGTAGCCCTGGATTGACCTTAAGCTTTTTAAATTAAAAATAACTATATTATAAAGACCTTGCAAATGACAATCACACGCCAAAATTAATCAAACCTGAAGTTTATACATCTCAGTGAACTTCTATACAGTTAGCAGAGCTGTTCTGAAACTATGGAGCTACGCATTGGATTTTTCACTTCCACTATCCAATGTATTTTTTATGATATATCCAACACAACCGCCTGGCAAATCCATGACAAAGTCAAAACAAGAAAATCTTTATATTCTCTTTCATGATGCAAGTGTCCGTTATCTGTATTCAGTTCTTTGTTATGGTGTTCATTACTTGTATTCAGTCCTTCCTCATCACCTAATATTTACCCATTCTTGCTCTCCTCTTCCATGTTAAATATACCCTATATGTACATATATACAAATACACACACATAAATATGTATTAGACTGGGAGAAAGTGAGTTTTTTTTTTCTGGGATTGTGTGGCCTTGTATAATATTATACATTTTAAGTCCATTAATGTCCTTGAAAATTTTGTATTTTATTTTTCTTTAGAGCTGAATATTTTGTTTTTGTTTGTTTGATTTTGAGACAGAGTCCCTCTATGTAGCTCTGCCTGGCCTGGAACCTTCTATGTAGACTGGCCACAAACTCACAGAGATCTGGCTGTTTTTGCCTTTCAAGTGCTGAGATTAAAGGAATGTGCCATCATGTCTGACTTTAAACTTCTGTTAATTCTTCATCTACCTCCCAAGTGCTAGGATTACAGGCATGTGCTACCAGTCTGGTTTATGTGCTCTAGTAGATCAAACCCATAGTTTCCTTCATACTAGGCAAACACTATACCAAGTGTGTTAACTCCCTGATACTCTCATTCTATTTTATATTGAGAAGTTGCTGCTAATCAAAATATGAGGCAGATATCAATATATTCTTTTAACTATATGATATTAGTATTTAAGGGATTCAGTGAAACATTCAGATCTATATAAGTGCTTATGTTTGAATACATGTATGTGTATACTTCCAGGCATGTACACATATGTATCTTTGAACTCAATCACACATCATCTTCTATAAGTAAAAGCACAAGTAATTTAATATATATTCTTCATTTTCCTTTTTTTGGTCTTATTAATTTCATCAGTTATAGTAATATAGTTCTTGGCTAATTAACCTGATGTGGGTTAGGTCTAGAGAACAGGGTTAGCTTGTGAAAAGAGAGCAAATTATTTTCTGTTACAGGATCAACTCACTATGGGAGATTGAACTAAACCAAAAAAACTCAAGACAATGGTTTGATTTAGGAAAGAATCCAGTCTTGATAATCATTCTACATATAATCTCACCATGTTCTTTTACATCCCAGACCTACAAATTTTACTAAAGTTTTGAAACATATACTTAGAATAAAAAAAAGTTAGTGAGAAGGGAGAATGGATGTATAAAGTCCAAATTCAAGTTTCTCCTGAGATAATGAAAAGAAGATATTCACTTTATTTTCTTAGAACAATGAAATGTTTTCTCATTGCATTTTTCTTTGCTCAGAATCTTAAACTCTCACTTCCTGAGCAGACTGCATTCTACTCCTTCAAACCCAACCTAGTAATGTTCAAATCAAGGAAATTGATAGGTGACAATATGTTCAACTGAATTTTAAACATGTATATTTGCATCTTATTTTATATTTCTACTCTAATACTAGGAAATTCAAAAATTTCAGTCTTCTATTAGATGGAAAATTATTTTCTCATGATGGATTGGTAGCATCCAAGGGATTGTCTATAGCTTGGGTGAGTTGAACTATTTAGCTGTACAAAAGTTATCTTCTTGGATTTCACGATACTTGAGTCAACAAGAATTCCCCCTTTTAATTGCCACAACAAATAAATATTGACTCCTGAAATTTCCATTTGTTTATTTCTTTTATGACTTTCTTTGTCTTGATTCCATGGCATAGTGCATAACACAGACAGTGCCAGCTTCTGGATCAGCTTCTCCAATGTGAATATCAAAATCGGCAGATACATTTGTCATTGAACTTAAGGACATTCCAAAAGTCACAGTTCCTTTTTCCTTTTGTAATAATGGGAATAGAGAATGTATCAAGGACCACCACCTCTTTTTTCAAATCAGTTACAATATTAACTAAACAAGCTCAAGCTGGAATACACACACACACACACACACACACACACACACACACACACACACACGTTGGGGGGCA
>CABHPR010143872.1:20152-36888 GCA_902168415.1 Peromyscus melanophrys | reverse complement strand
ACAGAGAATGAGAGAGAGAGAGAGAGAGAGAGAGAGAGAGAGAGAGAGAGAGAGAGAGAGAGAGAGAGAGAGAGATATGAGAGATACTGGGTCAAATTACTAAAGGTGTTAGAGTGTTCCCATGCTCGCTGGGGTTTAAGACCTACAAGAAGATCTTGCTCAACACATTGACTGGCTTTATCTCCCATACATTCTGTTGTTGTTTTGGGTTTTGGTGATTGAGTCTCACTCTGTACCCCTGTCTGGTCTGGAACTCACAGAAATCTTCCCATCCATTTTACCACAGGCTATTCTTTACGGCATAGCAGATGTCCTCCAACAGTGATATGCCACTGAAGCCTCGACACTCGCCCTCTGGGAGACCAATTCTCTTCTTCATAGGGCCCACATTAAGTCTCCAGTATACCGGTTCTGTAAAACTACACTGTCACTTCTGTACCAGGGAAGTTAAGGCTTATCACTTGTGTGCATCATTTTCACTCATATTGAGGAACACTGGGGTGCACCAGGAACAGGAAAAGGGGTTTCTCAAAAGGAATTTAGGGTGTGCTAATCTTCCATCAAGTATAAAGTAAACAGGAGGCTGCGTAAAATAAAATAGAACTGGAAATTTTAGAGGGAAAATTACTCTTAGACCATTCTATCTTAACATTGACATCAAACTTCATCATCTGCAGATGGGTAAACAGATGCCTAGAAAGTTATTTAGCTTCCAACAGTCAAATCATGAAAGTGACCCCAACGAGGAAAGAAAACTTTACAAAAAATGAGACATTTTAGAAAAAGTAATAGATTTATTTGTACTAATCATTCATTTGTCTTAGAGTTAAATTTTTCCATGGCTGACTCGCCTATGGCCTTAGCCTAAGTTTATATGAGCTGGTCCACATAACAACGTGCATTACTGTATTTATGCTATAGAAATCATGAAGTAGTGCAGTAGGTTTTGTGTACACCAACTGGCCCCTTACCTGAGTCATCTGAGACCGAAAGTCTATGCTGCCAACAAATTACATGTTTTATTGCTGTCAACAGGGAAAATAGAATCTGAGAATTGTGAGTTAATCCCCTGTGTTTCAGCTCCCTGGATAAGGGAGCTTCATTTACTGATACTACGGTTGCATAGCTCAAAAGACAACCCACCCTGGGTACTGTATTCCAAGATAACATGAATGAGGCTAAAGTGTTGAGTAAATCCTGGTTCCAGAGGAATAGTGTCTGAAGCAGGACTGTTCTAGCTAGTCCCTTATTACTTCTTGGTGTTATATTCCAAGCTTGCTCTACAAGAGAGGACTGTAGGTGAGGAAAGGGAGAGAGTGGATTGATTTTCAGCTATCCAGATACCTTTTTAAAGTATATAAATTATAAAGATCAGTCCATGTGCTGACTTGTTTCTTTAATGCCCCACAGATAAAGTAGCAGAACTTAAAATTCATTTCTTCTGCTAGAAAGTAGATCAGCCCCATCTTCGAATCACTTCCTAATTGTATATGCAGTTAGGCATGTGTCATAAGGGAGGAATGAGTTCAGCTACTCCCTGTCATCAACTCTAACCCCTTCTTGGTCATGCTGTTGGTGCTAAGACAGAATTTACATCATCTCTGTGGTTCATTTAATGTACTACAGACTCATTTATGAAACCAGAGTAGACATTTATTCTTCCATGTGTCCTACGTTTTCTAGCTCTGATTGGCCCTATGGATTAGCAAAGTATTGTCATAGAGCATACAGTTGGCTTTGAAATTGGCCTTAATTCTAGTGCCTCTGAGCTCATGGAGTAGGCAGGAAAGGCAAGGTCACTCTCCTCTCATCCAAGTGTTAATAAGGCATGGCCCTGCTTATCTTTCTAGTGCAGATATGACTGAGTTTGTTCTGGGTGGTGTGGTTGTAGAATCAACTCATTATACCATTATACCGAAGAGACTGCGGAAATAAAACAGAATTATTTCAAATACCTGCATTTCCTCCCTGGCCAGTCCATGATTCATTCAATACTTTCAGGATGCAGATAAATGAGAAAATAAACAGTTTTTCTGTGCAGAAGGATCAGTACTCATTCACAACTGAATGCAATTAAAGAAAACTTTATATAATTTGTTATTTTCTGAATTTTAATATCAAATACAAGATTCACCAGACTGAGGGTGCAATGTCATTGTTGAGACAGGTAGCTCAAGGCATAGGGGTAGAAAATAACCACTCCTCAGGTCTTTGTGTCCACTCGCCATGATCATCTGGGCACCATTAATGGAATCCACTCCTAATGAGAAACCTTATGGTGTTTGTAACCAGACACTATTAGAAACCGGAGTCCACATATCCTTATAAGTTATCAGCAAAGAAAAGCAGCTAGGTACATCAGTTCACCGATACATGTTTATATATTTTTTACCTCTGTCTATCAATCAACCAAGAAGCATTTTATATCTACTCTGTCAACAGCCTCATGCCTGTCCATGTAGGAGATAAAAAGAAATGTATAGAAGAGCCATTATTTTCATTGAATGAATGAACTAGACATGAAAATACAACTAAAAGTCCTCTTGTGTCAAGGTTTATGAGTTCTGTTATGAGTAGTCATATAGCCTGGACAGATGGCATATTTATCATATAGCACGGTAGTGTAAAGCTGCATGGAATTTGTAAATCCTGAACAACTCCATAGGCAGTTTGTATTGTGTTATCTGAGTTATGACATTCAGTTGATTCATGTAAGAAGTTATACATCAGCTCAGTGGAACTTGGCCAGATGGATGTGTCTGATTTAAAGGTAACTGTCCCTCAAGTGTCCTCTAATGTCATCCTGCTCACTCTAGCAATATTATTGCCCATATGGAGTTACATTTTAGAAATTTCTTTAGGGTACTAGTCTACCAAGTTTTATTTCAGGAACATGAGTTGACATAATAATTGGTTTTAATTTCATGCATCAGATCAGTTTGGATATGACAACCTTTGATCCTTTCTGCCTGGTCCTATATAATGTGATTACTTACTTACATGGAAGGAATCAGAACAAAGACAGATGGCTGCAAGATCCTGGTCCATGATGCTTTGCAAGGATAGGAAAGAACATTTTAATGTTTAGCAAATAGGTGCTTGTCCATTAAACTCTGCCAAACTTCCTCAGAGGCAGTATTGTAAGGTTTTATGTAGCAATGTGCTTGTGGTTACAACTGTCCAAGGTCTTTGAACCTTTTAGATCTATTTTTAGCATTCCCAGTACCCATTCTGTTCTCTATTTCACCTTAATTCTTCACTGCCTGCCAACACTCTGGACTCAGGGACTTTGTGCTTACAATTCTCACTATCTACAATCCTTTTGTTGCCACGATAACCTGGATTCTTATTTTCTCATTCCCTTCAGTTAGGCTAACATGTCTCCTTCTTCTATGGTTTTAATGTGGTTGATCTTCTATAGGTAAATCTCTACAAGATTTAGCCTGGCATGCTGGTATCAATCTAGTTAGTGCAAGCCTTTGTTTTTCCCTTATGTTGAAGATAGTGTTTCCCTCTCACGTACTATGTCCCGATTGTGGTTTCCCCTTCCTCTACTCCCCCCAGTTTCTCCCCAACTCCTTTCCCATCCAGATCCACCCCCTTTCTGTTCCTCATTAGAAAATGAACAGGCTTATAAGGGATAATAAGAAAATAAAATGAGACAAAACAGTAACTATTTCGTTTGTAATATCAGTTAGCTCTAACATTTCTCTCTTTATATTTTGTCTGGGTGACCTGTTTATTCTTAAGATAGGGTATTGAAGTATCCTACTATCAGCGTGTGAGAGTCAATGTGTGACTTAAGCTCTAGTGTAGTAGTGTTTCTTTTATGTACTTGAAACACTTTATGTTTTTGCACAGATATTAAGAATTGCAATGTCCTCTTGGTGAATTTTTCCTTTGATGAATATGTAGTGTCCTTCCCTATCTCTTCTGATCAGTTTTGTTTTAAAGTATATTTTGTCAGATATTAAAATGGCTACACCAGCTTATTTTTTATGTTCATCTTCTTGGAATATCTTTTTCCATCCTTTTACCCTGAGGTGATGTTTATCTTTGTTGAAAGGGTATGTTTCTCAAATGCAGGAGAAGAATGAATCCTGCTTTTGCATCTGTTCTGATAGTCTGTCATTTTATTGAGGCATAGAGACCATTGGTGTTGAGAGATATCAATGAGTGCCGTTTGTTGATTTCTATTATTTTGTTGTTGTGGTGGTGTTTGTATGTGCTTCCATTCTTTTGACTTGGCTTGTCTGAGATTATTTAATTCCATTTGTTTTCTTGAATGTAAAACCCTTTAGGTTGAAGTTTCCCTTCTAGTGCCTTCTATAGACCTGGATTTGTAGATAGATATTGCTTAAATTTTGTTTTATCATGAGATGTCTTATTTTTTCTATCTATTGTGATTTAAAGTTCTGCTTGGTATAGTTCTATGGGGTCTGTGATCTCTTAGTGTTTGTAGAACATCTGTTCAGGCTTTACAGTCTCCATTAAGATGCTAGTTGTTATTCCAATAGATCTGCTTTTAAATGTTTCTTGGACTTTTTCCCTTGCAGCTTTTAATATTTTTCTTTGTTTTTTATGTTTAATATTTCCATTATTATGTACTGAGGAGAATTTATTTTCTGCTCCAGTCTATTTGGTGTTCTGTATGTTTCCTTTACATTGAGAGGCACCTCCTTCTTTAGGTAAGGGAAATTTTCTTCTATGGTTTTATTGAAAATATTTTGGGGCCTTTGACCTGTTTTTTTTTTTCTCTTTCCTCTATTCTTATTATTCTTAGATTTGCTCTTTTCAGATTTCCTGGATATTTTGTGACAGGAGTTTTTTAGATTTAACATTTTCTTTGACTGAGATATCCATTTCTTCTGTTGTGTCTTCAATGTTGGAGTTCTCCTCTTCTGTTTCTTGTATTCTGTTGGTGAGGCTTGGCTCTGAGTTTCCGGTTGGAGCTCCTAAATTTTTTCATTTCCTAATTTCCCTCAGTTTGGGTTTTCTTTGCTGATTCCATTTCCACTCTTGGGTCTTAAAACGTTTTACTCATTTTCTTCCACTGTTTGTGTTTTCATAGATTTCTTTACAGGATTTATTCATTTCTCTTTTTAAGAACTTTTATCATATCCATAAAGGCTATTTTTTTTTCTTGTGCTTCAGCTGTGCTGGAATATTCAGGGACTTGCTGAGCTTTAGTTGAGACATACTGTCCTGGTGTGATTGCTTGTGTTTTTATGCTGGTGTCTAAGCATCTGGTATGGGGAAGACTGTAATTCTAGGTGCTGATATCTGGTCTATTCTTGTCTTCTTTGGGTGAATGCTTTGTTCCTTGCTTTCTGTTGTCCTCTCTGTTTCTTTTTTCCCCCTAACAGCATTTTTATTAATCATTTGTGAATTTTATGCAATGCACCCCAATCACACTTGCTTCCCATTCCTCACATGTCCACCCTTGAGCCCCTCCCCCAAATACACAAAGTCCAA
Organism: Peromyscus melanophrys; assembly: GCA_902168415.1. Lineage (NCBI taxonomy): Eukaryota > Metazoa > Chordata > Mammalia > Rodentia > Cricetidae > Peromyscus > Peromyscus melanophrys. The sequence goes on along the minus strand of CABHPR010143872.1, from coordinate 31,413 downwards.
TTGTTTTGCCCATATTGGAGCATAGTCAAATGCCCAGTGACCAACCAGCACCTTAAAGATAACTGAGTCCTTCCTCTCCCTCCAGAAGCCATGTACTGTGAAGAGTCACATTTCAGCATCTTTATCACAATTTAAAATTTATTTATTTATTTATTTATTTATTTATTTATTTTACATCCCAACCACAGTTTCTCTTCTCTCTTCTCTCCTAGTCCCTCCCCCTAATCACCTCCTTACTGCTGCCCCATCCAAACCTCCTCCATTTCATTCAGAAAAGAGCAGGCCTCCCATGGATATCAGCCAAATATGGCATATCAAGTTACAGTAAGACTAGGCACCTTCTCTTTTATTAAGGCTGGACAAGGCAACCCAGTATGAGGAATAGGGTCCCAAAAGCCAGCAAAAGAGTCAGAAGCAGCCCTTGCTCCCACTGTTAGGAGTCCCATCAAATAGCCAAGGTGCACAACTGTAACACATGGGCAGAGAGCCTAGGTCAGTTCCATACAGGCTCATGATTGTCAGTTAAGTATCTGTGAGCCCCTATGAGTCCAGGTTGTTGATTCTGTTGGTTTTCTTATAATGTCCTTAACCCCTTTGGCTCCTACAATCCTTTCTTCCCCTCTTTCACAGGATTATCTGAGCTCCACCTAATGTTTGACTGTGGGGTCTCTGCATCTGCTTCCATCAGTTGCTGGATGAAGCTTCTCTGATGACAATAGGCACCAATCTATGAATATAGCCAGATATCATTAGGCATCATTACACTGATATATATATATATATATATATATATATATATATATATATATATATATATATATTGCCAGTCATGTTTGATTCTATCCTATGTCTCTGTGCTATCCAGGCTCTGGGTCCTGGCCCTCCAGACAGTGTCAGGGGTGTGCTCTCTCTCATGGTATGTATGGGTCTCAGGCTGGACCAGTTGTTGGTTTGCCACTCCCACAATTTCTGTTCCACCTTTACCTCAGAACATCTTGTAGGCAGGACACATTGTAGGTCAAAGGTTATGGAACTGGGTTAGTGTCTCAATCCCTCCACGGGTAGTCTTGCCTGGTTATAGGAGATGGCCAGTTTATGCTACATTTCCCCTATTGCTGGGAGTCTTGGCTGGGGTCACTGTTGTAAATTCAAAGGAGTTTCCATTAAGAATTCTCTCCAATAACTTCTTTACTGGATTTTTTTCCCCTTTGAGGCAAGGAAGAGGTTGTCATAGAAACCTCCAATGTCTTTCATTCTCAGTTATGAGTCTACAGTCATCGATTCCACTGCAAAAGAAGCTTCCTTGCCCATAGCAGCCAGCAGCAGCACAGATCATGGACTTCCACATGGCTTCAGGCAGCAGCAAAGACCAAGGACATCTGCATGTGCTCTTCTGGTTCTTAGGAGAGTACAGTGGCTGCTGCTTGGAGGGAATTCTTCTGGGATCATGGTCAATGTGGTCCCCAGAGGTCAGAGATTGAGAAGTGGCCAGGACAGTAGTCTTCTCTAATGTTAGGGAAGAAATTGGATATTTTATGTGGAGGAGATGGGGGAGAGTCAAGATGTGAAGCTTGCCTACCTGCTTTGGTAGCCTACTCATTTTTCTGATAGGCTTGACTGGTGGGTTTCCAGGGAATGCCTGATGGAGTTGGGTCTGAATAATGGGATGAGTAGGGGGAAGGAAATTTGGAGGATAAGATCTGTGTGATCTACTGGAGTTGGGAGCAGAGAGGAAGGGGAAGGTTCAACAGGAGGTTTGCTACAGAGCTGGGGATGATACTGAAGGAATGGACATTTTGGAGAGGGAGAGATAATGACAAATGTAAAAACAGCCTGGCCTGTAGCATGAGACACAGAGTTTCACAAACCTAAGAACTAGTAAAGGAAGGCTTAATAAGACATAATTAGATCAATTGAGGCTCTGCCCTTAAAAGAGACTAAGGCTGTTTGAGTGGATTTATTACCAGCAAGTGTAAGTTGCTAGAGTAATTCTTGCACTTTCCAACTCTGTGGCTTCCTGTCTCACCATGAGGTATCTCCTCTTTATAGTTGCTATTAGAGTTGTATCAACCACCATGCTCTGGTACAGCCAAGGAGACTCTCACAAGAGGACAGACCAATCACTGCTCAGTTTCAAAGGCTGTATTTCAGCCTCCAAAATAATAAACCAAATACAGTTCTGCATGCAAATAGCAATGTACTTTGTTGTAGGAGCAGATAATGAACTGATGCATCTCAGGTATGAAGACTTGTATTGTCTACTCCAAAAAACAAACAAAATACAACCCTCAAACCAAAAAAAAATGCCCTTAATTCCCTCTTCCAATCACAACTGACCTCACCCACATTTTCTTCATTGTAAGTATTCCATCCAGAACATGTACTTTATACAGTTTATGTTTAGATTTATTCTTTTAAGTCTTCAGTCCTGCCACCTACACACACACACACATACACACACACACACACACACATACACACATACACACACACTTGTAATGCAATAAAATAATATTAATCTTGGAGAGGTTAGCTAAGTTATCTCAGGTCATGTTATGCATATTTCATTTCCCATGTATCTAGATCTCAACACTTAAACCATAATATTCAAATATCCTTTGCTGTTTCGAACCTTTTTCATTTTCCCAGGTACCTTTTATATTGAAAATCATACATTAATTTAATTTCCACTCTGTAAATACTTCTCAATAATGCTGTTCTCTATGAGACAAATTTTATTTCAGTGAAATTATCATATTACTTACTCGCGTTCTACTCGCTGGACACTTACAAAATCCCTCCCCCCCCCCATGTGTGATCATTTCTGTATCTACCCTCTCCCTTAGATAATGCCAGGTTCTTCTTATTCTTTTGAAAATGTTGAGATAGCCTAGTCAAACGTAATCAAAGTCTTTCTGAATTTTGATCAGAACTTCCTGAATAAGCTATCATTCATTCTATTGTTCTATTCTATTCTCAAAAAATTCTGTTTAAATTTTGAAAACTTGTCTATGAACTTCAGAGTGCAGTTTTGACAGATGGTTTGCTTATATTTATTATTATTATTATTATTATTATTATTATTATTATTATTTCATGCAACTGGATCATGATAATTTGTATTTTCACATTGAATCGAAGCATCAGACTTCCTGGATTTCTCTTTCTAAATGCTTTTCTTCTCTGTTCTTTTCAGCTTTCAAAGATGTTCACCAGTCAGCAGCAATGGTTTTGTTACTGATGTAGACTGTCCTAACTGTGAGAGGTAGGCCATTCATAAACAACAGAAGTTTATTCTCTATTCTGTCCTCATTCAGATAAACAGTTATTTGGATGGATATCTTCTGGGCCTCCCCGCTCCAGTGGTTTCAGTGAAGAAGCTCTCTTTTCTTTGGTGAAGGGGTAAAAGCTACAATTATCTGTCAGTATAAGTTTTATAGTGTAATAATAATAATGATAATAGTAACAATAATAATTAAAATAGGTAATCAATGTGAAGAGTGAAGGGGAGAGATATGGGAGGGGTTAGAAAGAAGTCAAGGAAGGAGAAGTGATATAACTATATTCTAAGAATAAATTACAAAAACAAAATGTTAAATAAATAAAAATTAAATAATGAGAAAGCACATGGTAAAATATATAATGGGAAAACTATTTCCATCCATGGAATTGTGAAACTAAAAAGCACATTATTTGTTTCTAGAATACTATATTGTACACATGAAATGTCAATATTTTCCTTTTTATTTCTTAAGAATATATTTACCAGAAATAGACTGTATATTGCTAACAAGTTATATTTTTCTTTCAGCGCTTTACAATATTTTTCATTATCTCCAAAACTTCTGATAAATTAAAAATAATTGAATTATTTCTTTGTATATAGTAAACCCTTATAGTTTGTATGTCTCATTTTCTGTCTGACTTTCTGTGGGATGTTAGCTACATGGATGGTTGATACTGAATCATCATTTCACAAGTCTGAGCATCTTTGTTCAGTTTATTTAAAATGTACTATCAGTCTATTCCCTGTTATCTGCCTTCTGCTGTTAAATCCTATCAATTCATGTTCATTTAAATTTCCTTTACATTATAATTTTCATTGGGAGATTTTCCTAGATTTTGGTTTTCTCATGATATTTTTGTTTACTTGGGTATTGAGAATGTGTTTTTTTTTTCAGTTTGCCCCCCATACATAGTTAAAATAAGATCTTTCTGGTTATTTTATTGTCTGCTAATTTCCCTATTGTTTTCATTTGCTTTCCTCTCAGCATGTCTATAGCCTCACTTTTCCTCACTTATTGGTGGAATTTCTGTTGTTTCCTGGGTGTTCTCAAGGCAACTAACTCTGCATTCTTTATGGTCATAAACAGACTCCAGATTTTCTAAATGTTAGTGAGTAACTCTCTTTGAACATAAACATTGTCCTTTGTGTGCATCTCAGAACTCTTTTCAAAGTGCTTCAAGTCCCCTTGGGCACACATGGTTTAGGAACAGCTAGTTAATTGGTCACAATATTTGTATAGGATCTGGGCTCCCCTTTCTTTTTTGGAGTATTTGTCTTAGTGTCTAGAAGAAGCAATGATTATTCTGAACTTTTTACTGTGGAGGCTGTCGTTTTTTGTTGAGACAACATCTTGCTAAGTAACCTAGACTAGCGTTTGTCTCATTATTCACGTAGTCTGAATTTAATCCTGTGATTCTCCTGTCTCAGCCTCCTGAGTGCTGAAATTATAGATTGTGCCACCATGTATGGTCTGTCCTTGCTGTCTTTCTTTCATCTTTCTCTGTTTTTTTTTAAGGCAGGAAAAGCATAGGTTTTCTGTTAACGTTTGACATCATCTGTGTTGACTGTAGCCTGCTCTCGGTCTGAAGCCATTATAAACAGGAATATCACCTCATGCACAGTTTTACAGAGTGAATCTTTTCTATATTCTTCTTGTTTTTGTTTATTCTGTGTTACCAGCACACAGAAACTTTAAGAGTTTACCCAATTTTATAGTTGTTTTGTAGGAAAATTGGTCTGGCAGGTGTATTTGACCACATCAAAAAAGGAAGACGCATAAATGATGTTGCAATGTCGTGATTATAGGCACTAATGCTTTATCTTCTTTACTATTATTTTATGTTAATACATTATTCTGGGTTCTCCACAATCCCTTTGATAATATCAATTTGCATTGCATACCTGGAAAAGTGAAAATATTCTACCTATAATAAGGAACATTTTTTTTCTTTGCAAACAGAGACCCTTTGACTCTATTTAAAAATGTTTTATGGCTTTCTTATTATTAATCGAAGTCTGCAATCTTCCCCAAGTTTTGAATGTATATGTTTGAAGTTTAAATGAATTTTGAAAGCATCAGCTAGATTCTTATTTTATCTCCTCTTATGTGTATTTTAATAGTAACCATGGGGCTGGAGAGCTGCCTCAGGGGTAAAGAGGGCTTATTGCTCTATAAAAGGACTCAGATTTGGTTCCTTATAGCCACATCATGTCACAGTTCACAGCCATTCATAACTTCAGTTCCAGGGCATCTCACCCTCTCTTCTTCCATGCCCACCAGGTTCACAAATAATGTATATTCATTCATGTAGATAAAACATTCATCTACATACATTAATAAATCTTTATAAAATCTAACAATCACAAGGGAAGCTTCTTCATTTCACAGTGAGGACATAACTCAGAATCTTTAAGAAACAAAAAGGAAATAAACAGTTGCATTATTTAAATAGTAAACCACACTACCTGCCACAAGAGACTTCTGGATGAAGATACAAGTTTTAAAACAAGAGTGATATGTTCTGCTCCATGAAGACACTTAGAAAGTCACAAAATGACTTTGAGTTTTGAATGGACAAGAGTAAGAATTTCAGAGTCTGATAGATTGATCAGGAATACAGTGTCTATGGATCCTGTTAAAAATAGGTGGAGAGATGTGTAATGGTAAAATCACTACCTAATCCATAATTCACTCTGAAGTCAAAGTCAGCCAGAGTGACCACTAAATGAATATTGGTAGAAAGCAATAGTATTATTTGCTGCATATTTTAAATATATATTTTTATTTTATAACTAACTTAATTTCACATATCAACCACTGATTGCCCCGTCCTCCCTCTTCCCACCCCCCAGCCCTCCCCCCAATCCACCCCTCATTCCCACCTCCTCCAAGGCAAGGTCTCCCCTGGAGAGTCAGCCCAGCCTAGTAGATTCAGCCAAGGCAGTTTCAGTCCCCTCCTCCCTACACCAAGGCTGAGCAAAGTGTCCCAGCATAGGCCCCAGGCTCCAAAAAACCAGCCCATGCACCAGAGTGGGAGAAAGGGGAGGGAGATACCATGATGAAGGAAGACCCCAGAGGAATAGAAAGAAGCAGAGTGCTAGAGAGGTCCTCAGAAATCCACAAAGATACCTCCACTGTAGACTACTGGCAATGGTCAAGAGAGTGACCGGATGGCCGAATATCCTGGCTGTCATGATAGAACTCTCATCCATTGTCTGATGGAAGCAGATGCAGAGATCCACAGCTGAGCCCCAGGTGGAGCTCTGGGAGCCCAATAAGCAAGAGAGAGGAGGGATTGTATGAGCGAGAGATATTGAGACCATGACTGGAAAAAGCACAGGGACAAATAGCCAAACTGGTGGAAACGCGTGAACTGTGAACCAAAGGCTGAGGAGACCCCATGAAACTGGACCCGGCCCTCTGGATAAGTGGGACAGCTTATTAGCTTGAACTGTTTGGGAGGCCCCCAGGCAGTGGAGCCAGGACCTGTCCTTGCTGCATATTTTTAATGTTACAATCTGAGATGCAATTTTTATATAATAATAAAAATGGTATCTGGAAATACAAATTTAAATATTATCTATTTGCAAAATCAAAATCCTGATGAAAAACAGTGTGATATAAGGAAATAATTATTCTAAAGCAACTACTCTTGCCAGTGTTAGATGCTGCATGCTTCAACATGTGGTTACTTCAACAACAATATCTTTGACTTTGAACATCATTTTACTAGTGGGTACTGGCAGCTTTGGAACTCCACAGTGCAGTTAAAAGAGCTAAAAAATATGATACAATAAAGAGTAGTTTAGACATCTGCTAGGTTCCAACCTTATTTTGACAGAAATACCAAGCAATTTATTATTATCTTTTGAGTGTTAGTGATTTCTAGTTGTTACTTGTGATCCTATTTTCTTAATAATTGGTGGGGTTTTGTTGAATTATAGTCCATAGCATCATGAACAAAGGTTTTGCCTCCAGCTATTATCAGAAAAGGCAACTATAAAATACTCTCTAGATATTTATAATTGGAGAATAGTTTAAACTATTTTAGTCTTCATAGAAATTCAGAAAATTGGAAGATACATTTAGTTTATTTTCCAAGTGAAAGCCTTGTTAATAAGAAAGGAAATGAACAAATTGCCTTTTGAAGTCTCATTGCTGCTTATATAGCTTAGTTATACTGCTTAATATTTCCATTTACTAAATAATAAAATATGAAATCTATTAGTTTTAAGAAGGTATTGTTAATAACAAGTGACATGAATGAAAATACTAGATATCATATTTGGATTGTGACAATAGATACTAAAAAAGTTTTTATTTCATACTATTTTATATTTTCCCTATATATAGTATACATTGTAAACTCTTTTATTGAAAAAAACATACAATATACCCTGATAATGATAATTACATTCTATTTTCCAATGCAAACCATAGATTCCATAATATATTTGACCCACTACAAACAAATCTCAAGTACAATATTATATGAATAATATATTATATTCTGTCTCATCCTAATAAAAGGCTCAAAAAATGTGAATTTGAAATATACTGAAATGCATGCACAGAGAATTCAAAGATACAAAGATAAATTTATTGTGAAAAAGAACTACCAGTGTTATTTTGGTTGAAGTGATTTCTGGAAGAGAAGAGAACAAACTACTCTTCCTTGCTTGGTATTCCAGGGGGATAAATTACACTTTCACCGTGATAGCAAGGGCAGAGATTTCTGACTGCCATCAATGGAATCACATTGATTACTGCCCAAAATGCAGCTTTGCCAGTGTCAAGAAAGGAGCTTGGATTTTTCACATTATCCCAGAGTGATGCGCTGTTTGTTACTTAGCCAAATTAAGAATGGAACATTTTAATACTGATTGTTGTCTTTGCTTCCAATTAGTATAAAATAAGGAAATTATTTATCTGTTGGAAAAGATACAGCCATGGGATATCAGAGGAAAAGACATAATGGGACCTCTAAGAATTCTCTATTCAGTAAAAGCAGTGAGAATATGCACCCCTTCCCCCCCCCAAAAAAAAGAACAAAACAAAAAGCAAAGTCAGTAGAAGCAACCTCCCGCAAGTTAGGAAACTAGCCTGTGTAGTAACAGCTCAAGTACTTAGTTAAAACATCTTAATCATGCTAAAAATGGTCTGTGGGTTTTTTTTTAACATGCTTTCTTCCCTTCCTCCCCCTTCCCCATCTCATGTTGCCTTGGGATTAGAGCTCCCCAGCATGAGAAAGCTTAGCCCCATGGCAGGTGCTGGTTGGGGAAATGCCTCACAACTCATTCTTGCAGATCTGTAATTTTTTAGTTGTCTGGTATTTCCAAAAAGAATTTATATGCACATTTGTCTTTTTTTGATCTAGCTCACAGCTTTCTCAGGAAAATAAATGCAGAATATTTGTTGAGGACAAATGGGAATGTGGAAAGTCACATGCATTCTCGTGCCTGTGTGCGTACATGGTCAGCAAAGACATGAGGAGGTCATAATCCTGACTTCCTGATGACTACTATGCTCAGCTCAAGCAAAATATTAATGATCAGGCAGATTGTCACACATCTGCGTGAGTCTTTAAGGTATACCTGAACACAGAGAACTCATGAGTAGAGGTTGGGAAACTTACTGCCTTCAGACAATAACAAAATCTTCTGCTGAATCATTAAGGGACTACCAGTTTACCCAAGCTGAAATTTTACTGCCACATTTGGCAAACAACAGAGACTTCCCAGAATTGGTTCAGAAAACCCGTTAACAACCAACAGTAACAACAGCAAGCATCACTAACGAGAAGTAATATGGAGAGGGAGCAGAATCTGAATTTCAGCTCTGATGCATTACATTATTTTAAATTCTGATTCTCAAAACAAGATTGAAGACTATGCATAGGGAATGAATGTGATGTGTAGACATACATGAAACCCAAACACTCATGCATATTCAATAATGAATTAAAAAAAACTAAAATAAAAAAGTATTTATTATCCAGGAATAAAATGGAAAGTAAGCTTCCTCCAAAAACTACCTGAAGGGTTTGATGTCAGATCTTGCTTACCAGACACACTAGAGCTAGAGCTCCAGACAGCAGTAGTCAGGCTTTAGCTACAGATTCTTATCCATTATAATAAGAAAGACCACTTGTAAACATGATAATATGTGTAAGTAAAAGGAAAGGTATTAATGCACATTCTTTGCAACTGTTATTCTCACATTAGAAAAAAAAAACAATTGCATGAATCAATGTGTAAACCTACTAGAGCATGCATGTACCAAGATGTCAAGTGAGAATAATGCCCCAAAGATGGGAGAGGGAAGGAGTTTTATAGCAGCAGAGGGTTTGTGTAGTGTGTAAATTATGTTATTGCTAATCCCAAATAGATTGGTATAAATGGAGAATATACTCCTGTAGCCTTCAGAAATAACCCCAGAAAAAGTATTTGAAAAATACAACAAAAGAATAAACAAGGGAGATAACATGGTATACTTGAAAAATATTTAATTCAGAAAGATGACATCAAGGGAAATATAGAGGAATATGTAAATTATAAGATGTATGGGCAACAGTAAAACTCTAGATGTAACTTGTATATTAACAGTTGATAACAGTAAATGTAAACAAATTAACACTTGGATCAAAACAGAAATGGAAAAATTAGAGTAGAATGCTGCCTTAGCCATGTATGCTGTCTGTGGGATACCACTTTGGGTGGAAATAGAATGATTCAGAAGGAAAAAGAGCAGATGGACCAAACAGCATTATGCCTAGCAGAAGTGGAATGGCCATGCTGCTTCAAAAAACATACTAAAGAAAAAAACTTTAATGAAAAATATTGTGTTATAATCAAAAACGGTCAATGTTCATCAAAAACATATAACTAACAACATGTCAGTTTAACAGCAGAGCTCTAGTTAGGAGGTTTGAAGAAAAAAATGATAACTGAAGGCAGAATCTCAGTACTAATAATTGTGGATTTTGAGATCTAGCTCAGCAATTGATGGAACAAATAGAAGTTAAAGAAGCAAATAGAAGACTCAAACGGTGCCACAAGCCAATCTGAACTAAACACTATCTGGAGAATTATCCACACAGCAGTGGAAGAATATGCTCTTAAAATACAGAGGGGGTGTGTGGGGTGGGTTGAGAGGGGAAGGCTGGGGGAGTGGGAGGAGAGAAGAGAGGGATCTTTGATTGGTGTGTAAAATGAATAAAAAATTTTTCTTAATAAAAAAATGCACACAGGTGCAGGACTTTGGGAGTGCATGTTTTCAATCCTAGCACTTGGGAAGCAGAGACAGGTGGATCTCTGTGAGTTTGAGGCCAGCCTGGTCTACAAAGAGAGTTACAGGATAGGCAGGACTACACAAAGAAATCCTGTCTCTGAAACAAAAGAAAGGAAAAAGAAAAGAAGAAACACACAAGATATTGCCTGGATTAGACTATAAAATAAGATGCAAAACAAAACACTTTCAAGTTAAAAGTACTGAAATCCTATAAGTCATAATTTTTGATAACAGTGAGATCGAATTAAAAATAAGAAACATAAGTATGAAACTTTCTCAAATATGTAAAATCTACAAAACACATTTCTAAGTAAGCAAAGATCAAAGAAGAAATTATTTAAAAATTACCACTTATAGCTGTGGTTCTCAACTGTGGGTCACAACCCCTTTGGGAGTTTAATGACCCATTCACAGGGATTACACATCACATATTGTGTATATAAGATATTTATATTACAATTTATAACAGTAGCAAAATTAATGTTATGAAGTAGCAACAAAACCATAACCTATAACCCACTAATCCTGATACCCTGTTTGCAAATTTCCAGTCTTCAGAAATAAGGGAAAAGATGTATGTACTTGATCATGGACACTGAAAACACAGTGTGTGAACTTTGTCATATTAATCTGAAGTGGCTGACTAAGAAACTCACAAATTCAGAGAGAGAGAGAGAGAGAGAG
>CABHPR010143872.1:0-20052 GCA_902168415.1 Peromyscus melanophrys | reverse complement strand
AGAGAGAGAGAGAGAGAGAGAGAGAGAGAGAGAGGTAGAGAGAGAAACCGTAACAAAGTAAGGTAGAAGACAATCATAGAGACCTTATGGGAAGGAAAGAACAGAACATCTATTAATAAAAACAGGTTTTTTTTTATAAAAGAAAAGAAAATCAGATAGGCCTTCATAAAGAAGTGATAGAAGCTATAACTTAAAACTCCACAAAAATGCCATACTTTAATTATTTCATTGTTGATTTGTGTCTAATATTTGGAGAATTAGTATCATAACTTCACATACTTCCCCAGAAAAAAAGAAAGGACACACACTCTAACTCACTTGATGCAACCAATATATCATTAATACAAAAATGTACCTCATAAGAGAAGACTCTATATCGATTAGTATCCCTTATGGAACAAATACAACAACACATAGATAGATTTATGTACTATGACTATTAGAACTACCTCAGAAATTCAGGGTTAGTTTACCACATGACTATGAGGCAACATAACACACATTAACCTTAGCCACAAAACACTTATTACAGATCAACAGACCTAAAAATGGACAAAATATAATGTATTAAAACACTCAGTAAACTAGAAATAAATTTGATTTATTCAACCTCATATTATATTCAAAGAATATTCCTTCTAGAATCAAGAAAACAGAGAAAGATTCTGGCTAACAATATACTTACTGTATCTTGTAAAGGAAAGTCTAGCAATGCTAATTAGAAAAGGAAGAGATGTAAGCAACACCCATAAAACATTCTCTACTTTTATGTGACATGCTCTTATAGGTAGCAAGTAGTAAGGAAGTCATAAAAATGTCACAGAGTAGATTTAACAAGGCTACAAGAGACAAGATCAATAGGCATAAACCAGTTGTATTTATGAACAATAAAAGGAAAAATTTGAAATTGGAATTAAATAAACAATTCCATTTGATTTTATAAAAAATAAATTATTTTAAATATTTTTGACAAAAGAAGTGTGATACTTAGGCACTGATAACATAAAATATTGTCTAAAGAAATCACAAAATGTGTGTATATATATATATATATATATATATATATATATATATATACTATGTGTTCATGGAATAGAAGAATTAATGTCAGAAAGAAATATAGAATAGAAAAAGGTAAAATCCCAGAGGCAAAAGGTAGATGAGATAATTTAAGATAAGCTGGTTGGAAACAAGCCAAGTTAAGGCTGGACATTCATAAGAAAGAATAACTCTCCATGTATACATTTGGGAGGTGGATGATGAGTCCCCCAAAGAGCAAAGAGCAAAGGGCAAAAAAAACCCCAAAAAAACAAGTTTGTATTATGTATTTAAAGCATATGTGTATATGCGTATGTATGTATATGTGTATACATATACACATATGTAAAAACAAAGAAAGAAAATTTGAAAGTGACCAATGAGAAGAGTAAAAGGAAGGATTTAGATTGAGAAAAGGGAAGGGCAAATATGTAATTATATTATAATCTCAAAAAATTATAAAAAAGATGTATCTGAAGTGTTTGTGACGGCATGAAGAAATTGGAAACCTTTCATTTGACAATATCATCTAACATCACAATCATTTTGAAAAACTGTTAGGTATTTGTCAACTGCTTAAACCTAGAGTTGACATATGACAAAGAAATCCTGTTCTTAAAGGACCAAGAGATAGGGGAAAGTGCCTAAAGGAAAATGAATACCAAGAAATTACTATTATCATTTTCATAATAGTCATAATGGGGAAACTTCCAAGTCTATCAATTGATAGATTACTGAACTAAACTTTATACAGGTGTGCCATGTGATATCATAAACCCATAAAAGTAAATGAAACTCTTGCATATGTTGAAACATGACCTTAAAATGCCTTGTAAAATGGCTGTGGTTAAGATTACTTTTTGCTTTTGCAGAGGATCAAGGTTTGGTTCTCCAAACCAACATGGTGGCTCACAATCATCTAAAATTCCAATTCCAGGGGGTCTGACAATCTCTTCTGACCTCCAAGGCTACCAGCCATATACATGGTACATATAAATATATGCAGGAAAACCATAAACTAAAACAAAATGAATAATTTAATATTTTCCTTTTACTTTTGATCACATCGTTTCCCTCTTCCCTTTTGTTGTCCCTCCAAACCCTCTCGTATGCCTGTCTGTCTTTGTCAATGTTCTCTTCCTGTGAAGAGAGGCCATGATCATGCAACTCTTATAAAAGAAACCATTTAATTGAGGCCTGTTACACATTCAGAGGTTTAGTCCATCATCATCATGGTGAGAAGCATGGTAGCACGCAGGTGGACAAGATGTTGGGGAGGTAGCTGGGAGTTCTACATTTTAGCAGGCAGCAGAGAGAGTGACAGTGGGCCTTGATTGAGATTTTGAAACCCCGAAGCCCACCTGCTGTGTCACATTTCCTCCAACAAGGCCACACCTCCTAATCTCTATCAAGTAAAGCCATGCCCTAATGACCAAGTGTTCAAATATTGAGCCAATGGGGGGCATTCCTATTCAAACCACAACATTCTCCTTATTCTCACTCAAATTTATGGTATCTTTTTCTTTAGTTGTTGTTACATATACACATATGAACATACATACATACATACATACACACATACACACACATATATATGTATTATTTGTATGTATTGTTTTTAGTGATGACCATTTGGTGCTGGACAACAAAGTGGTGAGTTCTTCCTTGGGGAAGACCACTTCTCTCACTCTCATCCTCAAGCTTTTTTTATAGAGTTGAGGCTTCCTGGTCTTTCCCCCATCCACTTCGACCTTTCTATTTTTGTTGTTCTTTGTCAGCTCATGTTTAGGCAGTTATGTTAGTGAAACTTTATGGGTATAGTTTCTGACATTCCTAGGAGATAAAATTTCACAGGAAATTTCCTGGTCCTCTGGCTTTTGTAATCTTTCACCTCCTTCTGCAGTGTTCCTCGAGCCTTAGGTGTGGGTGTTGTTTTGTAGATGTATCTATTGGGACTGAGCTAACTCTGTATTTTGATTCCTTGTTGTTTTTCTGTGATTGTCTCTGTTTCAAAGAGCAATTTGCTTCATGAGAGATAAGAACTTCATTTATCTATGGGTATACATGCAAATATTTAGAATGTAGTTAAGGATTATGTTGGTTTATTAAAGTGGCAGTTGTAGGTTCTTCTTTGATAGCTATGACTTCAGAATCCCTGGTTACTTGATTGGTTTCCAGTACCAGGTATGATTTCCCTCTTATTGAGCTGGTCCTAAGTCCAATAAGAGAGCTGTTAGTCATCACCAAGATGTATGCCACTCTTACATCATTGGAGTTATCATGACATGCAAATCATTGTTGTTGTTCTTAAACTTCATAGCTCAGTAGGATTATTGGATGCTCTGTTCCTTTGGAACTTGCAAGGCACCTTCTGGCACCATGGAAGCTAATTCTTACTGAGAAGATATTCAAATCATTTTAGCTTGGGGCCTCTGGGCCCTGTTTCTGAAGTGCCTGGTGCTTTCAGCAAAAAAGCCTTACCCACCTCTGGAGCGGGAGTGGGGTACAACCAAGGGATATAGCAATAGCCTGTAATGTTTTGGGAATCTCCTGGACAACCCTGAAAAACAGTTCAAAAGAGGGCTTCTAATGCCTGATGCTGGGATTTCTGTTTGATGGTCTTTGGCCCTTGGTAGAGAGCACTGTCAGCTCAGACAAGAAAATTTAATTTAAACTATATACGTATACTCAAGTCCTGGATTGTTTTCCTGCTTTCCGTGAGCCTTAAGTTTCGGTTTCCTTGGGCATTTCTCAAGTATTTATTTTCCTCAAGGTTGGGTGTGATGTAGGAGGGGCCTGTGGGTTGTGGGGCAGGCAGACTGAAGCCTGTTGGAAGCCTAGAGCTTGGTTGTAGCACAGGTTGTGGGTGGTGGAAGGGTGGCAGACTAGGTCTGGAAAGTGGATGTGAAATCTGGCTAGATCTGGGGGTTGGGAAGGTTGCCTGGATGGAGAGGGTCAGGGAGCCGAACTGTGTTACATCCTGGAGAAGGATGTGGGTGATCTAATGAAATGAAGAGATTGGATCAACAAATAAAATTTAATAAATGCTTTTTACAAAGAGAAAGATGCGCCGGGCGGTGGTGGCGCACGCCTTTAATCCCAGCACTCGGGAGGCAGAGCCAGGCGGATCTCTGTGAGTTCGAGGCCAGCCTGGGCTACCAAGTGAGCTCCAGGAAAGGCGCAAAGCTACACAGAGAAACCCTGTCTCGAAAAACCAAAAAAAAAAAAAAAAAAAAAAAAAGAGAAAGATGCTAGAAATAATATTAAAAAGCCACAAGTGGTATGCCCATAAGCAAAAGTAGATTAATTAGCTAGAGCTTTAGAGAAGATAATGGAAAGGGGTTACTATTAGAAGCTATGAGATCCCTTTGTGTAATCTAAATATTCAAATATTTATAGTTGTTATGAATGCACAGGTCTATTTTATGTACTGAAAAGCATAGAAATGTAAACTTTAAAATGATCAATTTCATGATGTATTTTTATTTAAATAAAGTACAGCAGAATGTCAAATTATTATTTAAATTTATCTTGCAATTCTGGTTCCTTCTATTTTTTCACTTATAGTTTGTTATTAGATGAATATATCTACCAAAAATTCCTGGTGGTATTTTGATGAAAATTGCATTAAATTTTAAAGTGGTTAAACTGCTTTAGTGACCGACTTCAGAGGTAGAATATTGAAGACAGTGTGTTACTTGGGCAGATATCATCAGTTTGTAGATCAGAAAGGGAGGACAGCGAGATGCAAGAGGAGTGTCGGTGGGAGATTCAACCTAAATGAGATACTTACGAAGTTCCCATGTACAATCCTGTTACTGTGTAAGGTAATTTTTAAAATAAAAATAAACTACCAAAGATGACTGAGACACAGCAATAAAGTTGTGAAATGGAAATAGAGGCTTTACCACTGAAGGGTAGATGCTGACATTTCTAGACACAGGAATTAATTTCCATAGGAGAGAACAAGATTCATTTATGTTCATAACAAAACTCATAAACCACACATTACACACTCATTTGTTTGTGAGCTGCTGAATCGGCAGAGTCTTAGGTGCTCATTTATTTATATGGCGGTGATGGCGTTTCTGCAAAAGTTACTTCACTTTCATCATAGTGCAACTGGTCACATTCGAGCAATTTTTATATACTTTTCCCACGACTTTGTATTGCCCTTTCAACAATGTTTTTAGTTTGAGACACTTTTCTTCTGGGGTTTTGTATGAGCAACTTAAAGAACGGATAATAGAAGGATTTTATTCACGAATGTGTAATCAGCGTGTGTTCAACATTGTCGTGGGCTTTTATTCTTAAATTGCTTTTAAATCATATAGAAAGAGAACAGAGCAAAGGAAAGTGTCTATGGTAAGGATTTCACGAGAACATTATTTTCCCCAGGAGCTTAAAATAATCAAGCATATATATACAAATTCATCAGGTGAATGAAATGCTCTTTCAGGGTTATTCTTTTAAAGCCGTCCTCCTTTGAATCACTTGAAGATCCTTCAGCAACTGCAAGCTCTGCTTGTGAAACAGAATGTTCATTATTATCTTGTTACTCTTTGGCTCTGCCTAGTTCACTGATTAAAACAGGCTCATGCGCAGGACGTTAACTCTGTTTATAGAAAATAGCAAAACAGATGGAGAAGTAATGATCAGTAAAAATAGACCCTTTCCTCCAGCAGATCCCTTAACAGATGAAAGTCAACTGAGAAACTGAAGCCATTAGTGAAACCTAGTCTGATGCTGGACATACTACCCTGAAGTGACAAATCACAGCGTGACAGAGATCTGTTTGCTCCTAGGGCCATGGCTAAACTGCACTTCCAGTACTTTCTATTACCAGTGCCTATTTTCCGTGCCACCACCATTTACTTGGCAGGGCCGCTGGAATCTCTGACTGGAACTCTGAATGAACACTCTTCTTGTTTGAATCCCGCTGATCCCCTGACTGTAACTGGATCAGCTGACATCACCAGTGTGCTGAGCCCTGTGAAATGTCTCCGCAGTTGGACTCCGCCCTTGAGTCAGAGCTTGGTAAACCCTGGAGAGGAGCAGCCTTCCACGTGCTCTGCATGACTCATGCCTCTGATGCCTGGAGACTGTTGCTATGTGAGACATCCTGTGCAGTGTTTACTTCTTACAGTGAGTTTGTCCTGTCTCTAGAGCTATTTGGATTTGGTATGAGGTGTGGAGTGGGGTGGGGGTAGGGGACAGGAATGAAGTATGGCAAAGGATTTGCTTTTTCTTCTGAAAATTGGGTTCTTGGGAGAGTAAGCTCTGCGTAACTTCCTTAAATGGTCTGGCAGCTTATGTTTACAGGAAGAGGAAAATCCAGGAAACATTGATAGAAGTCATAAATGTGAGGAGGGAAAAAATAGGATAGTTGAGGTCATATGCAGGTGGCTGAGAGAGTTATTTTTAAAAAATGCCTATTTGTGTCATTCTTATGCCAGAAATGTTTTAAGTTATTTCAAATGATTTTACTTAGACTTATTTTTTAAATAAAAAAATGTTTTAAAGTTTTCAGCTAAAACTCTTGAGTGCCAAATTAAGGAACATTTCTGTGAAGCTATAAGGAAACTCACTGAGACATCTCATCACTTAGCACATTACTACTGTAAAGTAATTTTTTTCTGAATGATACAGTGGCAGTTAAATAAAAATTTAAGCAAAAATAATGTTCATTTATTTGAGCATGTGTCTTTCGGCATGTGGTTTCATGGAGAGAAATGGAGACTGAGTGGAAGGCAAGGATTGTAAAGGGAAGTGGGATTTGATTCTTCAACAATACCCAGATCATCCTGGCTTATGAATGTACTGGATTGTGACCCAGTCTTGATAATAGAGAATTTAAGCCAACTCTATTCTCAGAGTCATATAAGTTCAAGCTTACTTCATTTGCTGGAATTCAAAGGTGCCAAGGCACACTGGTAAATGCAGCAGACATAGGAGATAGTCCATGTATCAGCCAAGAACAGATAAGGAAGAGTATAGGATTGTTGGCGCTAACACAGACGGTGAACAGGAGAGGTGCTCAGTGCAGTACTATAAACAGCAAAGACAGAAGCAGAGCAAGAAGAATTTCATGCTCAGCCTGTGAGTCACAAGACCAGAACTAAAACAAGCCCTTAGGGACCATTTACATGGATCAGTGAGGAAGCCAAAGAGGTGCCTTGGAGAGAGGCTCACTTCATACATGCTTATGGAGTAGAGTTGGTTCATGTAGCCAGCTCTACTAGTCCACATATACTGTTCTCTCTTGTACCTTCTGAAGAACAGTAGCTTTTCAGAAAGTTGAAGAAAAAAAATAGAAAGTATTGGAACAAGTTGGTATGGTAACCAGAACTGTATGTTCACTTTGCTGAGGAAGGATTTCCTGTTGCTCAGGCTGGTATACAACTCACTATGTAGCTGAAACTAGCTTTGACATCCTGACACTCTAGGCACTATCTCTTTACTGCAAGGTTAGAAATGTTACCAACTTGTCTGGTTTATGGGGTGTTAGGGATGGGACTGAGGACTTTGTATATACTAGGCATGTACTCTACCAACAGAGCTACCTTCTCAGCTCACTTATCTCCTTCAATTATAGAAATCTTATTATTTCAGTATTCACAGAGCAGGAGAGGTCAGTCTTAGGCTTATGGACTCTTTAAATACAACCACTTATAAAATCACCAATAT
The DNA here is from genome assembly GCA_902168415.1 of Peromyscus melanophrys. Lineage (NCBI taxonomy): Eukaryota > Metazoa > Chordata > Mammalia > Rodentia > Cricetidae > Peromyscus > Peromyscus melanophrys. Next base: position 12,327 of record CABHPR010143872.1, on the reverse strand, counting down.
GCAGATCATAAAGTGACTTTCTATATGAATTTCTATCTGAAATACAGCCTTGGTTTGTGGTGGTATTGTATTCCCCAAAATATTGTGTACCTTAATAAACTTATCTGGGTCAGAGAAAGAGCAGCCACAATATTAAACATAAGGATAGGCAGTGGTAGCACATGCCTTTAATCCTAGCATTCCAGAGACAGAAATCCCTCTGGATCTCTGTGAGTTCAAGGCCACATTGGAAACGGCCAGGCATGGTGACCCACACCTTTAATCCCAGGGAGTGGTGATAGAAAGCAGAAAGGTTTATAAAGCGTGAGGACCAGAAACTCATTTGGCCTGGAGAAGCATTGGGCTGGTTAAGCATTCAGGCTTCTAGCAGCAGTTCAGCTGAGAGTCATTTGGATATGAGGACATAGAGGCTTCCAGTCTGAGGAAGCAAGACCAGCTGAGGATCCGGCAAGGTGAGATAGCTGTGGCTTTTTCTGTCTCTCTGACCTTCCAGTGTTCACCCCAATAACTGGCCTCAGGTTTGATTTTATTAATAAGACTCTCTAAGATTCATGCTACATTGGTTAATTAATTGAAAGGGATCTTCAGCATGCCTTTGTCTTTGGCTGTTTTGTTCACAAAATACTGTTTCATCAAGAATAATGCAGTCAAAATCTTACTCTGAATTAGAAAAAAGTAACTTGGTGGCTTTAGTATGAAATTTTGCACACTGAGTTGCGCATTTTCTTATGCCATTTAATTGTAAAATTCAGCTCTTAGACCACATTCAGCAAGCAGCATCCCTCATCCATAGTGCATGTGTCCTCATCTGCTTAACACACCTAGCCAGAAGAGGGGTATCCTGATTACAATTGGTCAACTAGGATTCTAGATAGAGTAAGAGATAGGTGAGAAGGAAAAACAGATGAGGAAAGACAACAATAAGAAAAACAGATGAAGTAAAGGGGAAAAGGGAGAGAAGAAGAAATGAAGAGCCAGGCAAGGAAATAAGTAGATGGGACTAGAAGAGTGAAGGGGGAAGAAGAGTGTATAGACCATGAGTTCACAAAAGTCTACAAAGGTTCAGGCAGAACTTTACTGATAGCTTTGAGTAGGTATGAATATGGGTATACTGTGCTTTCTGCTGTCTCACCTCTATGTGTATGAGTTAATGATCCACACTCTCTTGTGTAATTTGTGGTCAATAACACTGATTTCTCAGGCTGAACTCTTCAAGCTTTGAGATGTTTGGCATCCCAATGGAGAGTGTCCAAAGATACAAGTGAAACCAGAAACACAGACATCTTATTCCCTCTTGATTGCTATGCCATAGTTTTAGTCCTCTGGAGATATAGCTTCAGTGAGAGAAATATTTACTTTGATAAGTCTGTAAAGTTTTAGGACTTTAGGTCCCAGGGTGGTAATGGTTGCCCATATTTGCGACCACTGGTCATTTTGCCATACATGGGAGAAAGCATTGACGCCCCTTCAGATTCTCTCCATCTGGTTAGTTCCTCCCTGAGGGTCCGTACCAGTTGTCCATGTTGTCCCAGCTGCCCCCTGTTCTTCAGAGAATTGCAAAGCCAGCAGGAGCCCCTGTCTACAGGTCATACAGCTGATGGGATCCACATGAGACTCCTTCTGCTGTTAGCCCTCCACATTGAACTTCTGAAAGTCTTCCCAGTCTGTCATTCTGAATGTATCAGATTTTTATGATACACACCTATCTTGAGAAACAAAAGCAGCTGACTATGGATATATATATATATATATATATATATATATATACCTTTCTTGCCATAGGTATTATACTAATATATGTAAATACTCTCATATTCTTGGACAGGGGAAAAAAACACATTTTTCTCTGTCTCTTAAAACCTCATTTTCTCCATTGACATGCTTGAGTGTAAACAGATTGTTAGTTAATCCACAGTAAACGGTGCATTAGAGATATTATCACAATTTAGATCAAATATCTATTCTGAAGTTCATTGTACAAGACGTTAATCACAGGCAGCACTAGTGACTCTTCCAGTTAAAACACACCCAGTATTGACATTTCTACCATGTACTTGGTTAAAACTTAATTGTCCATGAAAGGAAAGGAAGCTGAAAGCCATCCCAGTTACTAAAATTCAGTAGGAGTAAGATGTTTTAATGCCAGTTGCCTGCATTAAGTCTTCCACATTTTATGGTCTTTTTTGCATGATGAATCTCACTTTATCCTCAAGGTTTATTTTTTTTGCAGGAAAATGCATCATCAATCCCTGGCAAGGCAAAGACAGCCCTATATGTCTGTCTGGGGAAAGGTGCAGGAAATTCTGCCCATCATTCCAAACACTCTGGAGATGGTATATGAACTTGATACCTGGCAAAGAGTACAATACAGGGTTATATTTGAAAACAACACACTTCTGTTCATTTTGTAAATCAACAAATTTCTGAATCATTTATCAGATTGATGACCTAATTTTTAAAACAATTACCATAGAGTTTCAAAACAGATTTAAAACTTTGAAGTGAAAGCAACTTAAAGGCTACATTTTCATATGCCAACATGTCACACCTGCATCTCAGGATATAATGAAGCCTTCAGCAGAACAGTGACCCTTAAGATGAACTTCATGGAACTGGATCCACCAAAGGGGAAAATGGCATAATTAGATTTGTTTCAGAACAATTTTGTTCCTTTTCCTTTTATTTCTATTTATTTTCTAAATTAAGACTGTTGATTCAGCTTTTTAAATTTGGTATATTAAGTATGTTATATAGTAAGTGTGCACACTATAGCATTCCTGGAGGTCAGAGGACAACATGTAGAAGTTGTTTTTTTCCTTCCACTGTGTGCCCCAGGGATGGAGCTCAGGTCAGGCCCGGAGACAGTTGTCTTTACCTGCTGAATCATCTTGAAGGCTCCCTAGTAGAAATTTCTTAAAGCTAGAAGAAGATTTATTCATTTCTGTGTGTGTTCCTAAGGATGAAGCCCATAGTTTTATTCTGATTATATTACATTGATAAAATAAATATAAACAATGTATATCTTAACTTTGTATGTGTTTCTGAGTATTCTCTGTTTTTCTCCGGGGTGTCAGAGTCTCTAAGGATGCAGCTCACAAGTTTGTAATTTCAAAATTGTTCAGGAGACCCACGAAACAAAAGACTGAGAATCATTGGATCCTTACAGAAAATGGACAGAAGGGGGCAGAGGCACCTACACAGAGTTAATGGTAGCTGGTGTGTTTGTTTCTTCTCTGGAATAGAGGTAGAAGATCCTTTGACCTTAGGCTTGTACTACATTCTGACTATTCAAAGAAGAATGTCTTATTTCTTACATTCTTATCTCCAAAACATAATTTTCCCATGGTATGTTCACACAAAAAAATAAATCACTGAATAAAATTTGGACAAGCCAATAGTTCTAACAGGAAACCAAAATGAGTTACCCAAATCTCTGTGAGCAAAGAACGAACATTCTGATATGGCTGCCTTATTTGCAGACATACGTTCTGTTAAGTAAGTATATAAAATATGATTCAACATATATATTGATGTAAAGTATAAAACTAGATTTTATATACTTATTTACTACATATAATATTTTTTAAATGCAGGTTGCTTTGAATAGCCAGCTCTGAATTCTGCTTTTTCCTATCCCTGAACTATACTTTTCATAAAGTTCAGCAGTGAACAGATAAAGTTCAGGACACAGTGTACCACAGTTGAGCACCGTTCCAAAGGAGTAAGTACTGTAATGGCTATAGGCTACCAGAGAGGAAAAGATGGTGCAGCTCCCTTCCTCCAGCACCACCTCTGCCACGTGGCCCAGGAGGAAGCTTATTGCAAACTCACAATGTATCCTATTTGCCACTGTCTTTCTTTGCAAAACAAACAAACAAACTAACTAACAAACAAAATTAATTGAAGAATGTTTTCAACTCTCATCATGTCTCCATTGTCTGTAAATTCATCTTCAAAAATACAAGTGGCATCATTTAAGCCTTAAAATTTGCATCTTGAGATTTTATTTTAGATTTCCTTAGATATATTTTCCTAAAATATTTTTCAGTTGTTTGTATACACCATGCTGAAACTCGGGAAGGTCTACTTCCAGAGTGCCAGGAACACTATAATTAAATCAGTTCTGTGTACTCTTAATAAGTGTTTTGGAATGTTCTGGAGCAATCTAGTTTAGAGAGAAAATGTAAGTAAGATGCATTCAGCGAAGTCTCCTCTGTCACCACAAAAGGTACTCTGGGAAAACTAACTCCCATGAATTTGTATGTCCTCCATAACTCCGGTGACATTAAGGGAAACTAAACTAGGAGGGCAAACTGTAAAGTTGTCTGTCCGCTAGGATTTCGATACAGTAGCTCATTGCTATTGTCTGAACAGGAGGTGAAGCTTTGCCTTCACATGGTCCATTAATGACCCATGAACCATCTCTACAATTATTAGGCCAAATAATTTCACAAAAGTAAAGTTAACTCAGTTAAGATTGGATTTATGTCAAGGACTTAGTAAGATCCTTTGGCAGATTAAAAGTAAAATGAGACTCGGGAGGCAGAGCCAGGCAGATCTCTGTGAGTTCAAGGCCAGCCTGGGCTACCAAGTGAGTTCCAGGAAAGGCGCAAAGCTACACAGAGAAACCTTGTCTCGAAAAACCAAAAAAAAAAAAAAAAAAGTAAAATGAGTCACAACTCTTCCAGTGGTATTGAGAGTTTGTTATTTGTGTAAGAAAAGGTAGATTGTTTTTCTACCTCAAACCTTACAAAACTTAAAATTTAGCGAAGGAGCAAACTTGAGCATTTTGGAGGAATAAATATTCTACATCATATATTATATATTATGCATAAAAATTCTTAGTGTTCATAAAAGAGAGAATGACTTTAAACCAAACCATAATAATAATAACAATTAATAATAATAATACAAGGCATAGGATCAATGCATAAATTGAGTTCCATATAGTGAACATTTGGCCAAATGCTCCATAGGAAGGAAAACAAGTCCTGGGTGGGCAGAACAGATTGACAGTGTTTACAATACAGGATGCATCAGTGATTGAGTTATTAAGAGACCAAGAAAGGAGCAAGTCAGAAGGATAAGAATTCACAGAAAAATTATTATTATTATTTTTTACAGACGATAGAGAGATACAGTAGTGTAAATGAGGAAAAAAAGGGGTAATGGAGCTATCTGAGAGATGGGGCAGGAGTTAAGGGCATGGTTTGCTCTGTCAGAGAATCAGTTCTCAGATTTCAGCACTTATGTTTCGCGCTTCACAGTTGCCTGTAACTTGAGCTCTGAAGAATTCGATACCCTTTTTTGGCCCTTGGGGAAACCTTTCCATATGTGATGTGTACACACACACACACACACACACACACACACACACACACACATACACACACACACTCACGTTTACATATACACCTATAGAATAAATACTAAAAATAAACATGCTGGATCCTAATGGACTAGATGATTATATTGCCACATAATTTTAAAATATTATTCTTTGGATTTATATATCTTTCACATTTTGCTTATTAGAAGAGTCTTGTTTATCCACCAATTTAAATAAAGCCTCTCTAAGGATGCCCTTTCTGCACATTAAGGCTTTCATGATAGTGAAAAGAATTAAATTAAATATGTTTATTTAAATTTTTTCCATAGTGATGTTTTATAAAACACAGGAATGAAACTGAATTGACACAAAAAAAGATACTCTTTGCTACACAGACCACTGTACCTGAAATTTTAGGCATTTTGGCGGAGACCAGGAGCAATCTAAATGGAAATAAAGTTGGTTTGTTATTGAAAATTTGCATCTGAGTAAACTCTAGCCTCAGAGAATACTGGAGAGTAAATTGAATATTCTGAACTAAAGAATGATAATTCCTAGAACCAAAAATCTGAGACCAATGAACGGATGAAACGACACTAATATCAGTGTTCCTCTGTGAGTATCTAATAAGATGGTAAAGCTCAAGAGTGGCACAGACTTTAGACTTATTATGCTGAGGAGAACATAGTTATTCTCTACAGTATAAGGCATAGATTTAAAAACAGCCCAGGCACCTTATGTAGACACCATGTTTCAAAATTGATCTCATGCACATTGACTAACCTTTTCAACTTTCTATCATCTCTCTGTTTTCTGTTTCTGGATATACATATGTATGAATGCATGTTTATCTGGAAATCTTTGACCTATCAATAACCCATGTATTGTATATCAATCTATTAATTTTTAACGCATATCTGGTTATCTAACATCTATCAATCTACGTATAATCTCTCTCTTTATAAGTCAATCATTTATCTGCCATCTAGCTCTGTCTGTCTGCCTGTCTGTTTATCTATCTATCTATCTATCTATCTATCTATCTATCTATCTATCTATCTATTTATCTATCTATTTATCTGTCTGTCTGTCTGTCTATCTATCTATCTATCTATCTATCTATCTATCTATCTATCTATCTATCTATCTTTCTATCATGTCTCTGCATATCATATATCATCTATATATTAAATTACATTTATTTTAACTAGTGTAAATATCAAACACTACCCACAGGAATGTTATATGTTGTTTTAGTGCATATGTGCCTTGTGTACTGTTTGATCAAATTCAATACATCTACTCAATCATCATTTATTTAGAATAAAAATCAGATTTAAATGTTTGTATTTTTGCTGTAATTTAGTTGCAAGTTTGATAGCATTGAAGAAATATTACTGTAATTCCCAATGTTCTTGTATAGATTGTTCCTGAGAGTCTATCCATGCTCTCATCTCTAGAAACTTCCCAACCTTCTCTGCATCTTAATTGAATAAAACAGACAAAAGGTGGTGATAGACTTCTCTAATATTTAACTTGAATTCAAAACAAGTCCTTATAGTAGGCTTACAAGAAACTCCTTTGAAACTTCTCCTTTGAAAAATCTCCTGGCAGATTCTGTGTCCTGAATTCTGTGGATGACTCAGTGTTGTGGGAAGCCCAGCACATTAGGGTGGAGCCAGCAAGACTTTCTACCTTATGGTGGGAAGAGACGGAGTGCCATAATCTTTAATTATTAGTTTCAAATGAATGGGTGCAGAAAGAAGGAGACATTATGATGCCATTGTCTGTGTGCAATGTCCCTGCAGCTGTAGTCAACTTCAGGGGTGTGGCAGACACTGTTCTTATTGCTTCTGTGTTTACTTCTTACATCTGCCTATTAATTAATTTTCTTATTACTGACTTGAGGAAATAATTGTTTGTTGCTTTTTAGATATGAATGGTGTCTCATTCTTTAAAGTGTTAATATTACAGATAGATAATACACAAATTTGTATACCGTCTATCTTGTCACTTATGAAATCTCCTTGATTGAAGGACTGCATGCACTCTCCAAATTTCTAGAATAAAATCCAATGAAAGTGTTTAAAGACCTCTTTATCTGTAGAAAATAAAGTTGAAAGCAGAACATTTGTCCTTTTGGTGGCTTCAACCTTATTTTCCTCTTTTTTTTCTTCCCTTCCTTTTAATTTCTGAGAACGTTTCTCTTCTGGTTGCATGAACAGCTCACATAGTTCATAAAGAATCTGGTCAAGAAAAGTTGATGCAAAAAGTATGTTTTCACTTCCTACTGACACCCTCAGCCCTTCAGAAGGCAAGCAGGCCTTATAGGATGCCAAAGACGGACTTTAAAACTTCACATTTCAGTTGTGTGAACACAAGTACCTGCATCAGTTTTTAGTCAACTTGATTATTCTGGTTACTAATCTGCCTCATTGTGGAACCTGAAGTCTAGACTGAAGAAGCTGGAGTAATGGAGCTAATAGAGTCACTACCAAAGCTAATAGTTTGTTGGAAGAAAATGATGATTAGGTAAAGTATACAAATAAGAATTAACAAGTGAGCTGAGGTGTGAGAAAGGCCTTTGCTGAAGTGATAAGAACTTCAGAGATGTCGTTTACTGAGTCATTCCAAGGTCACCTAAGTCTTCTTTATGTCTAGTGCCCTGAAAACCTTACCCTCATGAAAAGTGAAGAGATGCTAAGAAGACTCAGTCCCCTCTTAGCTCCGCCTTTCTCTGCATGTTTCATGAAGACATATGCATGGGAACATTCTGGAAGAATCTTCAGTGATGAAAGACGAGAGTGATGTGAGATGAAATATGTTAATGTTGAAAGGGAACATATAACAGTAATGACTCTCCCATTTTATTGACTCTGAAACCTCAGTGGAATTGAAGAGGCTCTTGTGGAATACCCCAAACAATCACTTGATACATATAATAATAAAAGAAAGTAGATATTCATATCACACAAGAAATTATCATCAACATCTATGTCACTTGAGGTCTAAGAAGATATTAAAAAAACAGAACAAAAAATAAAAAAATGAGCTCATGAGTGAAATTCAGCTTTTTGGTTGCACAGTATATTTAGGCCTTAGGAAACATAATAGAATGGTAATCAGCCAGCATCTCACCCATGGAATGGATGTTTTGTGGGCAAGTTCATCTTTCTCAATCTGTGGAGTCAAAATCTAGATCACTCATAGACTTCAGATGACACCTGCCAAAATCATCCAAAGATTAACCAAAGGACACTGCTCAGCCTTGCAGGGCAAATACAAGTATTCAAACAAATATATTTCCAGAAAACTCTGCTTTGCCTTCCGCTGACTGACCTTCTGCAGTATACTTTCACTTCCAGCATTAATCTTGAGGTGGAAACAGATGTTGTTGAACTCCGTTATTTTTGTGTTGTAAGACTGGTGAGAGTGTTAGAGGAGTTGATACTGCATGCGTCATGATTTCCCTTATAAAAGTTGTATTTCTCCTCTAGCCATCTAATATTTCATTCCTAGAATACTTCATGACACTTGGAATCTTAATGTATTTTTCACATCCTCCAGAAGAGGTTAGGAAAAGAAAACATTCATTTGCAATTTATGTAGAAGCTGCACAGATGCCACTGAAAAAGTAGATAATATAACCTGGCATCCATCATGATGCACTAGGTTTCGTGATTCAGAAAATAACACAATCAGGTTAAAGTAATTAATCATCATCATCATCGTCATCATCAACCACTCATTCCAAAGTCTGGTTGTAGTTAACAATAGAAAGATGTCTTGAAGGGCTGGTGAGATGGCTCCGTGGCTAAAGTGCCTGCTTTGTAAGCGTAAAGACCTTCAGCTCCCATATAAAGAGCTCAACACAGTGATGTGCATCTATGACCCCAGGTCTGGATGTGGAAAGATGGATTTGTCCCTGGAGCTCTCCAGCCAGCAAGCCTATGTGAATGGTAAACTCCAAATTTAGTGAGAAAGATCATGTCTCAAAAGAAAAAGAAAAAAGAAAAAGAAAAGAGAAAGAAAGGAAAGAACAGTGAGTGGAGAAGGACTGAGGAAGGCATCTTCTGTTTCTGCCTCTTATATCCATCCATCACACATGAATATCCAAACTTGCATACACACACACACACACACACACACACACACACACACACACACACACGCACACACACACTCCCCTCAAGGAGTGTATGAAGGAGAATATGCATAACATACACTATAGAAATGTATAAAATTTAAAAAGTACATAAAAAGATTCCTTAAGTTGGAACCTTCTAACACAGTCAGCCTGTGACCTGGAAGTGAAATAACACAGAACAGAATGTAAAGGAGGAAGACAAAATGACAATAGAGCCTTGAGATGAAATACAGACTTAGGAAGAAGGGGAAGCTTTTGTGTCATGCATCTAAATGAAACAGTCTTTCCAAAACTTAAAATGCTGTTGTAGGGAAGGCCACTCATCATTTCTCCCTTTCAGATCCACGCAAGTTCTCCACAAAAAAGAACACAGCACCTGTGTTTCATGGGAGACTTGGTAAGGAAATAGAAACGTTTTTGCAAATCCCCAAAATGTCAGGGTCACAGGGTGTTCACTTGTTAAAGCCTTGCCATTCGAAGAAGTAGAGCAAAGGGCATCAATGGTTTAAGCAAGAGTTGTGCTCTGATGCCACATCTCTCACAGCGGGGATGTCTTTACACGCAACAGGAAAGTTGCAAGCCCCACACTGATGCAGTGTGTTCTGTCCTAGAACGTCTAGAAGTACTTTGAGCAGCAGTCTGTGCCTTTCTTGGCTGACGTTGTTACAGGTTCAGCTGAGACTTTGTGTTCTCTGTTAAATCTTTTCTGACTCTCCAAGTCATTCCTTGTCTATCCCAAGTTTCATCATGCAGCATCACAATGATGGAGTTGCCTGCTTTCATTACCAGTCTATGAACTCCTTAATGCCTGAACCTGGGTTTGCCATCTCCTGACACTCAACAAATACTCCTATAAGAACTGGATATATGTAGATAGTGGCACTGAAATACACCCAAGGCTCTTGCTTAGACATGTAAGCAACACAATTAAAACTACAGGAATGTTACCCTGTAACGACCAATATTGGCAACTCCTTCTCCACACATACATTTGTATTCCTGTTGGTGGTTCCAAGATAAACAGAGCAAGGTGGAGGGAAAGCCCCATTTCTTAGGAACAATGGCATGAGAACAATTCTGCATTTACCCTTCCAGTAAAAGAACTACACAAATACATCCCTTCATTGTAAAACATGGGAAATAAGAGTCTCTTGTACCAGAGCCTGATACTGTTTGAAGCTTTTAATAGGTACCAGTCATCCTTTCTTTAAAAACCTATCTGTTAGCACATCTGTTCATCCCATTTTGACACCTTCATAGCATTTGACAGCATTCACAGTTGTACTTATTTGTTGAATTTTTAATAAAACAACAGTTATTTATTCTCAGAGAACTTAAAATATGTATACAGTGAAGTTTGATTTAAATCACAAGAAATAACATATTAGCCAAAGATTAGAGAAATAATTTTAAAAATTCTTCCCCTCAGATCCGCAATGATTATTTGTATTTTGTTTCCTCCTTCTAGTACTAATTTATTTTGTTTCTACCTGGTCCTTACAGATAACAAATGCTCCAAAATTATTGCTAAATGCCATAAACAAAAGTCTGATGATTTTGATAGAATTCTGTATTTCTAAAGTCATTTGTTCAAAAAATAGCACAATTTAATATCCAGTAGTCAATGTGGAGGGAATTCTATTCATATTTACAAGGATGGAACCTTGAAGTGTACAGACAGAAGACTTAAAGCATGAGATAATTTCACAAAGATACCATGAGAAAGACAGCAGGAAATGGGCCTGTTGAAGACAGATGAACAATTAATTGTCTGACTGATAAACTTCAGTTTTGGTTTATTTCTTTTAAATCTTGAAGTTCACTTCACAGGAGTGATCGACATTTGTATTTTTTTAAATTATGTGGCATTTCCATCAGATTTGTTTCAAAAGCTCCAAATTTGGGCAGTAGGTTTTTTTATTTTAGTGTTTTTATTTATTCTTTGTGAATTCCATACAATATATTTTGATCATATTCTTTCCCCTCTCCAAGGTCTTCCCTACTACCCTACCCCAACAACTTCATGTTCCTTCTTTCTCTTATGAAAATCAATCCCAAAACAAAAACAAAACCAAAAAAAGCAGACACAAACATACGGTGTCCTGTCAGTATACTCCTGGACACAGGGCTTACCCTGAAGTGTGTTTGATAAACCCAGTGTCACTCTGTTGGAGAAAACTGATTTTTCCTTTCCCAGCAGATGTCATTTAGGAATAGCATCTTGGCTTGGGGTGGGGCATTTTGCACACCTCCCCTCCTCTGCTGGAATTTTTTTTTTGTTTGTTTTGTTTTGTTTTGTTTTTCAAGACAGGGTTTCTCTGTGTAGCTTTGCGCCTTTCCTGGAACTCACTTGGTAGCCCAGACTGGCCTCGAACTCACAGAGATCCGTCTGCCTCTGCCTCCCGAGTGCTGGGATTAAAGGCGTGCGCCACCAACGCCCGGCCTCTCTGCTCTCTGCTGGAATTTTATCTCTTGCTTGATCTTACACAGGTCTTGTTCTTGAATGCTGTTCAGTTTGGATCTCTGTTAATTACTATCTACTTCCAGATGTTTCTTTGATGTGGGTTTAATAATGTGTGGACCTGAAGGTTTAGTTGAAATTTCTGGGAAGTATTTAAATATACATACATACATATATATATATGTATGTATATATATATATATACATATGTATGTATGTAGGTTTTTTTTTTTTTTTTTTTTTGGTTTTTCGAGACAGGGTTTCTCTGTGTAGCTTTGCGCCTTTCCTGGCGCTCACTTGGTAGCCCAGGCTGGCCTCGAACTCACAGAGATCCGCCTGGCTTTGCCTCCCGAGTGCTGGGATTAAAGGCGTGCGCTGCCACCGCCCGGC
>CABHPR010143870.1:5726-39148 GCA_902168415.1 Peromyscus melanophrys | reverse complement strand
AGAAAGAAAGAAAGAAAGAAAGAAAGAAAGAAAGAAAGAAAGAAAGAAAGAAAGAAAGAAATCTTGAACTTCAGTGACCTCACTGGTGAAATCACTTGTGAAATCTCTTAAATAAAAATATATTGACTTTATAATTAAAAAAAAAGGTGTCCCCGCTTCTTGCAGGCATGTTACCTACAATCTCAACCAAAGCGAAGAACCAGCCTGCCTCCATTTTAGGCTTAAAAGCCATCTTATAGTAAGGACAAACTAGGTTCATTCCTGTTTATGATTAAATCTGTTTCTCAAAGATTGGGCAATGCCCCACCTTCATTACAAATGGTTCTGTACGGCCTGTTCCAGGAAATGGCAACCATGCCTTTGTTTCAGGAGGTCGTGACCTCATTTATTTGACATATGTCCTTATCTTTCTCTTTCATTTTCACTTCATTTCTCTGTGTTCTCTTCCATTTCATTTCTTTAACAGCCAATCCTCTCACTCCTGTAAACACACTTCCAGCTGATAATTTTTAATGTCTCCATAAAATGTGAAAGGACTGCTCTCTGCTCAGGACACCCCAAGACCAAGTTCTCAGCACAAAGGAGATGAGCTTTTACGATGGCTTTCTGCAGTTTGGGGTTAGCTAGTCTCCATAACCCCCCACCACTTACAACAGCCATACTTCAAAGTTAACCTTTCAAGAATTCTATGTGACAACTTGCTTTGCATTGTCCCTGCTGTGGGAAACCGAGTATGTCAAGAAAGCTATAAGTTATGCTGGGCGGTGGTGGTGCACCCTTTAATCCCAGCACTCTCAGTGAGTTCGAGGCCAGCCTGGTCTACAGAGGGAGTTCCAGTACGGGCTCCAAAGCTACACAGAAAAACCCCGTCTTGAAGAAAAGAAAGCTATAAGTCTTAACAAAATACTATTAATTATGTGAGAAAGGACTGCAGGGTTATACAAACATCAGCTGGAATCCTCTAAAACCTTGTTAGCAGGAAATTGTAAATCCTAAAATACAATATGTTTCTAAAAGGTTTAACTTCTAAATTATAAAAATTCCTTTGTCTATGCCTGATGCTTGCCTCTTACTATAAAAGGGGCTCATGACCCACCCCTGACCACCACAGCTTCAGAATCCTGAACTCTTGCTGTGGTCTCAGCTAGCTGATAAGCTTTTGTGCCCCACAGTGATTTTCTTTTCTTTCTTTTTTTCTTCTTTTTTTTTCTTGTAATAAAATTTGCTTCTGGTTTAATAGACTTCAGTGGTCTGTCCCTCATTAGTCTGTGACCCTGGACTCAACATTACTATATATAGTATGATGGTTTGCTATATGGGTATATTACATAATGATTAAATCCATCTGATTCATTGCCTCACATTCTATTCTTTTTTATATGTAGTGAGTGTTAAGCCCAAAAGAAACCCTGGGCAAAAGGCTATCTGTGGTGCCTATTAACATACCAAAATGCATGCTGGCCTCCAGGCTGTCTCAATATTACCTATGCCTCTTCTCCACTCTTTTCACCCCTCCCCCCACCTTAAACTTCTCCAACTCATGGGCTTCAATCCCCCCAGCTTCTCATTCCTCTGTAACCCTGACAGTTAAGCCATGTGCTCTCTGGATCCTATTTTTGTCTTCCCATCTTGATCCTCCTGTCTTTCCCCCTCCACCTTCATGGCATAAATTCAAAGAATGAATTGATGGACAGCAGAGGAATCAGTTTTATTATAGATTCATAGGTAGGAGTTTCAAGAGAAAGCAAAACTCCAGTACAGCTGGAGCAGATCCCCGGGGCATGAGCACCATTGAGGGTCACAGCCTTGGAGTTAGTAAGGCTTTATTGGATGAAGACATGGAGGGGACAAAGAGTCAGTCCAGTTCCCACCCACAGTGTCTATATACATCTGCGTTTCAGTTATGTCTTTACGTGTTGATCTCAGGAAAGGGTATTCATTTAGGGGAAGAGAAGGAAAAACTAGACACCCCACTTCCTGGCATCCCTGGTCTCTGCCTAGGGCAGAACCAAAGATATTTTGGGTTAAATACTTCCGGCATCTCTGGTCTCTGGCAGGGATGAAGCTGCTCCCAGGGCCAACGACATTTACAACTTCAGCCAAGGATGGGTACTGTTAATTTTCAGGGTCCTCTACCCTAAACTGCCTGGTCAATTTCTATGTTCTGTTCTCATCGGCAGGATCCTGTGGGGACTTCTTTTAAGAGTAGCAGAGCCCTGGGGTTCAGGAGGGGTCCTGGGTTGGCTCGTACTTTTGAATAGGAGGTTTGTTAGGTGAGACGCTAACACACGGACAGACAGGATGGACTCTGAAGGGAGTTCGGGCCCATGAGGCAAAGCAAGGGTCTATTCTCATAGACTTTAGAGAGAAGGGGAAATCTCAGGATGTATAGTTGCCAACACTGTGCACCGGCAGTCAGGTTTTCCTCTGGCTCTCAAGTGGTGGCAGGAAGGACAAAGATGCAGCCTTTTATTAATTGTGTGTCAACCACAGTAGATGAGCCACTTGAAATTCCTGATCACTTAAGGGAAAACTTCCTTTAGGGACATGAGAGTTAGAGTCATAGGCAAACTGTATTCATAGGGTGCCTGTCATTTCTCTATAGCAGTGGGACAGAGGAGAAAAGTGAGTGTGGCCTGGAGTAGCCCCAACCTAACACTTTACTTTTAAATGTTTGAGAACACCTCTTCTCCTGTTATTTTCATAATGTCTGAATTATTTGCTTTCCCACCAACAGCGCACATGAGTTCTCTTCTTTGGACGTTCTTGGTAACACTTACGTTTTCTCTTCATGATAATCATACTTGGAGGCCTGAGCTGGTATCTCACGGTGATTTTATCTGGGATTTCCATTCACATTGGGGATCTTGGTGTCTCTGTACTTTGTACCACGTGCCCATCCGCTGTTGTGAAGAGGTGTTCAGGCCTCTTGCCACATTAAAACCAACAGTAAGGATTTTCTCTCATTGCATAGAGTGTCTCTTCAGTCTGTTGACTGCATTCTCTTCTGGGCAGGAATCATCTTACCTTCACAAAACTCCACTTGTCTGCTTTTGTTTTTTGTTGTTGCCTCTGCTTTATTGAGTCAAAGTAAAAAAACAAATCAAAATTAAAAACTCTGCTCCCAGAGCCGACAGACCTGAGCTGCTCTCAACCATGGCCAGAGATGCTTCATTTTACAGTGGAAGGAAGCCAGCCTTCTCACGCTGAGGGAGTCCCTGCAACATCCCATTCCTGTCCCACTCCCCGTCACATCTTCTCCTGGGGTTCAAAGTCATAGTCCAAGGCTGTACATTTCACAGTTCTCTTATCGGCTCAGCTAACTAAAACTTCTCTCTTTGTGCTATTAATACTGGACCATGAACTCCAAAGCGGTTAATGAGTTGGCGATAAGGATGGTATCTGGCAAAGAAGGTGCAGAAGCCAAAAGGCCACACCTACAGCAGAGTCTGGGGCAGGATTACCTCAGCTGTTCTTCCCTCTAATGACACTGGCCTGGAGCCTGCAGAACAGGTAAGAGACACAGTGAACTGGCTATGTCACTTCAGGAAGAAAACTCAGTTACTCATCAATGTCACTCATCAATGGAAAATAGAGCACAGACACCCCCCCACCCCCCACCCCCCACTGGATGGAAATCTCATCTCTGTGCCAACTTCCTGCTCCCAGGGCAAGGCCTCAGCACAATCTCCATGGTAACAGCTATTCAGATATGTGTTAACCTGTGCTCACTGTGGGGACACTGGCAGATCCTGCTGCAGGGACACCCTTCTAGGCTCAAAGAACTTGGGGTGATATCAGGGGTTCCCGCTCCTTGAAGTGTATCTCACACACATTTGTCATCAGATTGGTCCCACGAGCCCCCTTAAGAGGATTTCATTCCCTCCTCATTCTTGGAACAGAAACAATATTCTGTGGCATGTCCCAGTTAAAAACACTTCTTGGGGGGCAGAATGACCCTTCTCCTGTCAGCCTTCCACCTGGAAACAGTCCTTGGAGGAATCCACTGCCTGTTCTCCAGGCTACTAGCTAAGTACTCTCCTCTCACACAGCTTGCGTTCCCCAGAGCTCTCTTCTCAGTGAGGACCTCACCACTGCTCCGCCATGTTTATTTGTATGTTTCCCCATTTTAGGAAGGACCTGTCTCAGTCACTTCGCAGATGGACCTCACAGCTCTTTATTGTTGATGGGCTCTTCTTCCTTGACTGTGTCAGTTTGTTCGACAAGAGTCTGTTAAGTTGCGCTTCCCTTATTCCTCACTGGCCTGCGCTGTGTCTGGAGCATGCCCTGACTCTCTAGGCCATACAGGGAGCAGTTACAGAACCTCCTTTGAATGAAGTCATCTGCCATCTCCAGCAGAGCTGAATAATCTTTTTCCTTTAACACCTACCTCTACCTCTCAGCTCCCCAACTGTAAAGTGCAGATAAGACCTGACTCTGCTCTTAGGTCAGTGTGAGGATCACACCTCCTGAGGATAGCTCACAGTTTTATCACTGGCTGCCTCCTTATCTCCTCTGAGAGACCAGAGGGTGCTTCATGTACAATATTTGCTTCCCAAAGGAGGTCCTGGAACGGTCCATGGGTCAGATGCAGGTTGTTCTCCAGATGAACGGTGGATGACAGGCTAGCTGCAGAGGCCCAGCTGTTCAGGGATGACAGTCCCCTCCAGACATGCTGTGGTGTCATCCTGTGACTTGAAAGCCTCTGCTGCCCAAAGTAGAGAAGGCTCTAGCCAGTGGGAGCCCCAAAGAGGCCTGTCCTGGGATAGGACCTTCTCCCGTGTTGTCTGTACTGTGAGTCTGGAGCAAACTCAACAGGAAGAGAAGACAGCTGAGCTCTGTCAGACTCACAGGTCTTCAGAGCCTGCTGAGAGCCAGCATAAAAATTGCAGATGTTAATGTTGCATATGGCTGCAACCTGGAGCTCTACCAGACGATCACCTGGAGGATAGGGTAAAAGCAGAGGAGAAAGCAGACTGATAGAAGCCCATCCCAGTCAGAGTGAACGGCAAAAACAGTATCACCCTGACCTGACCCCATCCTTTAGGCTCAGTAAGAGGACAGTAACCAGATCCTGAGGAAAATACCCACGGCATGGGGAACAGGTCCAATATAAAGGTGGGGCTTCCAGCAAGAGCAGGTACAGGCAGGTGAAGGGGGTCAGTGAAGACAGGTTTACACTGGAGTAACATCTCCACTCAACACCTGCCATCCAGACGGTCACTGTACACCGCCAACCTATGTTGGGTCCACAGATAAGGACTCTATGATTCATAATCTTCTCAACTTCTTCCTTCTTGGTGGCATGTTGGTATTGGGTATTTCAGAGGGGCACTTGCACAGCTGATCGACTTCTTAGGGGAAGCACACCTGGGTCCTGCCTGATCTCCTCCATCCTGGCTATCATCAGTCATACACTGTGAAAGTAAGGGGCTATGGCAGGTTCTCCTACACTTGAGAGCTCATCTGTCCCATGCCCCATGGGACCTGCAGGTACATGGCGCCAGACACAGCATCACTCTATGCCTTGGAGTCCGTGGCTGCCATCAAGCAGGATGAAACTCAGACTCAGGCCCTAGGGCAGAGCCTCCCTACTCCTGGACTTTTCTGTAGCCCTCACCCTTGCTCTTTGTTCCCTGGCTTCTGTTCTTTAGTCATCTTCATCCAAGGTCCCTTCTGCTCCTTTGATGAGAAAAGGCTGAGAAGCACTAGAGGCAGCAGAGAGGACCACCAGGCCTTTAGCGCACAGAGGAGCTCACGTGAACAGGCCCAGAGGATAGGCAGAGAACCAGAGATGGTCTCTTTGGGTCAGTTTGGCTTAGCCCTTCCTGGAATGATCTAGAATGCCTTTGAGGTATAGGGACTTGTTTTTGGTAAGCTTCATGTCTAATTCCTGGCAGTAATATTGGTCTCTATTTCCTGAGAATGATGCTGAACCAGCTGGGAGGCTAGCCCCAGTGCATGGTGTTGAGTTCAGAGAACACTTGGTTCCTCAGGGACACACCCCATTGAGGGAAGTCAGAGCAAGAACTTAAGCAGGAACCTAGAGGCAGGAACTTAAGCAGAAGAACATTACTTACTTTCTCTCTGTGGCTTGCTCAGCCTGCTTCCTTATATGACCCATAATCACCTTTCCAGAGGTGGTACTGTCCTCAGTTAACTGGGCCCTCCCACATCAATTATTACTCAAGAAAATGACTCCACAGACTTCCTTCAGGTCTATCTGATTTCTCCAGATATGTCTAGGTTTGTGTCAAGTTGACAAAAAAAAAAAAAACAACCAAAAAACAAAACAAAAACCAACCAGCACATTTGGGATAACTCTTTTTATTCAAATTCTGAAAGAGCAATGAAGTGTGTGGTCTGAGTTATAAGCTGAAATAAACCCTTTCCTACACAAGTTATTAGAAACCCTGACTAGGAATCAACACTTAGGCTATGCCAAAAAGTGTTTTCCTTGGTCTAGAAATGTGACTCAGCAGCACCATACTTCCTTGCAAGCATGAAGTCCAGGGCTGTCTCCAGCATTACATACATACATGTATATATCTGCACACACATGCATATACATATACACAAATGTTTTCTTCTAGTGGTTTTACAAATTTCTTTCCAATATGAATACATTTCCTTCCCTTCCTTTCTTCCTCTTTTGGACTTTCTTTATTCTTTCTTCCAGTTTTAAATTTATTTAATTACTTATTTGATTTGCCTAATCGCTCTGACTAGGACTTCTAGTACTATATATTAAGGAGAAGAGGGAAACTGTTAAACTAGTCATTTCTGTATATTTCCTGATAAGACAAAAGTGGATATAAGTTTTCACATAAAGAACCAAGAAGAAATCATTAGTTTTTATTTGCTCCGTGTTTTGGAAATAGTCACCCAAACATGCCAATGGGTCCATATGCATAGGATTGTGAGACTGCCAGTTCCTGGATGATCAAAGCAGGACTTTCAGCAGGAACAGAATAATGGGAGCTGATGAAATGGATTTGAGGGCAGGGTTTCCATTGTTTGAAACAGCTGAGATGCATGAGGCTTGGATGCGTATGCCACTGAGGACATTCATATTCAGATTGCAGGCATTTTCAGTTGCACAGCCTTTCCCATACAGCCTTAAATTGGAAGTTTCTACATCTAAAAGAAAGATCCAGGAGTTAGTATTCTCGCTCTCCTCTTATTTCTCCTCATCACCCAAATCCCCTGGGGAAGGAATATGCCCAGAATGATCTTAAGTAAAGAGCCGCTGTTCCAGTGATAAACATGAAGAAAGCTCCGTGCACCGTCAGCTGAGCCTCAGTTTAAGTCATGAGTAACAACACTGGGGGTCAGAATGCTTTCATTACGAGAGATGAACTTAATATATTCAGGAAGGACACCAGCTGAAGGACCTCACATGTTTGGCTAAATTTTAAATTGTATCTGTGCTCCATCCCAACTTAGCTATGGAAAATAGAGAGAAATGCTACAGATCCCCTCAAGCTAGAATCCTTCTCCCAAGATCTCGGAGTTTCATGGAAGGCTAATACTGTAGGAACGTATCTCTACATTTCCCATGGAAAACTGAAGTAGAAGTCTGTCCTGCTATGGATGGCTTCACTCCACCCCTGTATTCTCTGTGACATCCCAATATCCTCACTCATCTCACCTCATCTAGACAAAAGTCCTCTCCCCTACTCACCCTAGACCCTCCTTAAGAATGCTTCCAAATATAAGGTCTGGCTTATCTTCAAGTTCTCAGTCCCACAGTTCCATGAAACATTTCACATGTTGATCCGAAAAGAGTTACCACTGTTTCCCTCTGGTTATGGATATGGAGCAAATTGCTTTTCTAGTTTTGATTTTGTCCTGGATTTTGTTGTTGTTTCTGTTTGCTTGGTGTGTGTGTGTGTGTGTGTGTGTGTGTGTGTGTGTGTGTGTGTGCATGTGATGGATAAGTGCATACAACTATAGTTGATAGTGAAAGTGTAAAAGTCAATCTAAATCTCCACAGCTTCAGGATGGCTACTGTAACTGTATAGAAGAAGTTCATTGAGCTGTGTAATCTTTGGATCTGGCTAATCTCACTACATGATGTCTTTTTTTTATTGTAAGTTCTTTATAATAAAGTTTAAATTAAAATATTTAAGGAAACAAATAGGAGCAGAAATGATATGTCACTTCAGAGATGAGATTATTAAAATCTACAGCTCCCCTTGTCAGTCTGTGCCTCTCTGTCTCATCATTAGCTTGGAGGGGAGTCAGCTGATATGCCATGAGCCCACCGCATAAAGAGGAATTGACACCACCAAAATTATGAGCGAACTAGAAAGCAGATCCTTCATCTGAAGGACCACAGCCCTGGCTGACAGCTGCACACAGTCCCGGGAGACACTCTGAGCCAGAATCAGCGGCAGTGCTGGGCTCAGATTCTAGATAGACCTGCAGAAACTGGGATGTAACGAATGTTTACTATTCTCAGCTGCTAAGCTTCAGATCCACAGAAGTAAATGGTGGGTGCACTATACCCTTGAAGAACACCCACAC
This sequence comes from Peromyscus melanophrys, assembly GCA_902168415.1. Classification (NCBI taxonomy): domain Eukaryota; kingdom Metazoa; phylum Chordata; class Mammalia; order Rodentia; family Cricetidae; genus Peromyscus; species Peromyscus melanophrys. Next base: position 30,619 of record CABHPR010143870.1, on the reverse strand, counting down.
CTTAAACAAACAATAAGAAGAAGAAGGCAAGCGTATATACATAAAAATGTTTGAGGAAATACTCATACCCGTGCCAGTAACCTCAATACACTTTTTCTCATTCCCTGTGCACTTCAGGGTAGTAACTGAGGAGCACGACTTCTCTTTCTCGTTGTAGCAGGCAGTACATTCCACACCATTGGGTTCAGAAGACGAAGACGCTGAATGAAGAGAGCAAAGTTTTCATCTTGGGGAATAGGCAGAAGAAATAGCTGAGAACGTGTCTATCCACTACTCATCTAAATTAGTTTTTTCCCCATGATTCTACCAAAAAGCATTGTAGCCAAGATGAGCTGGAAGGAGGCGCAGGAGAAAGGCACTGGTGTGTGAGAGCAGGGAAGGACGGCATAGAAATCCATGCTGTCCTCACCTAGGTCAGCTACTCTGTTCCCTGCCCTGAAGAAAATTAGAGAAGAGATTATCTGTTTTTTAAAAGGATGCTGTTCATAGAGTGAGGAATGAGCCAGGTATGGTCACGTACATCTGTACTCCCAGCTACTCCAACTTTGGAGGCTGAGGCAGGAGGATTGCTTGATCCTAGTAATACAACTCAAGCCTGGATACATGCAAGACTCCATCTCAACAACACAAAAATCCCAGATGAGGAATAAAATAGATGAGGAAATTCTCTCAACTGGAGAAGCAAACCAAAGCATTTAAGCCTATGGATTCATTGAACCTACTTAAAAAATAGATGCAGGACCAGTTACTGCTACCCAGCTGTCACTCAGTCTGTATATGCAAGTGTGTACACACATACTCAAGAGAAGGGCTTGTATCCAACCCAGACCCTTACAAATGAAAGCTTCAAGCAAAAGGGGAAGGCGAGTGTCAGGGCTGCAGCCGGTCAGCAGAAAGATGGACCCCTGGAAAGGCAGAGGAGCCCTGAGCAGGTGGCGGGGCACAGGCAGGAGCTGCACTCACGAGTTATGTCGTCTTTGTTGCACTGCGCAGATGTGCAGCACTTGTTCTCATAGCTAAATCTCCGTTGAGCCCCCAGTGTCGCTGAGAATGTCAGCGCACTGCATGTGTCGGCTTCTTTAGTACACCCTTTTTGCTTCGACACGAGGTCTGTAACTGTGGCTGCAGAAAATTGAACCACCCAGTAAGTTTTCCTCCTGAGCTAGCGGTAAAGAACCTGCCCCTTCCTCCCCTCTGCCTTGAGCACTACACTTCTCCAAGAGTCCCTCTGCAACGGTCTGTTTCAGAGAAGGAACCAACAGAGGGACCATTTGCTACAAAGGGAGGGACCGGTGGTAGAGTACTTGCTTAGCATGCGTGATAGCCCGAGTTTGATCCCCGACACTGTGAAAGTAAGAATGGAGCCACACCCGAATGGTCCTCACCATGTAGAACCTAGGCCTACAACAAGCGCATGCTCCATCTCCACCACCTCCCAGAACCCCAGGCTCCCAGTCTCAGTCTGGAAAGGAGGCAAGGATAACCTGGAGGATGTTCAAGGTGTGAGGGTTGACTTACACGGTGTATCAAATTTCTGCATTTGGTTGAAGCAGCCTTTAGTGGCTGTACAAACATTTGGGGTCGAAGGACATGATACACTTGTACATGTATATTCTGTACACTCGTAACTCTCTGCAAGGAGGAAATGTACATCATTTGAAAGGTAATCCCAGAGCCTTGTAGTTGATGTTTCCTAGGAGCCAAGAAGCCATGAGAGACTAGACAGACCACCAGAGTCTCATGCGGTTGGTTACCTCCCCAAGGCTCTGACTGCTCACCTCCCCCTTCTTTAGGAGAAAGAAATACCATGTTTACTCTTACCCACAGAGCTGACAGCAAAGATGGTAAAGACAAAGACTGTGAGGAGGCTCTTCAGGCTGCAGGACCAGGCCATGGTGACTTCTGTGAACACTGCATGAGGTGCAAGAGAGGACAGTGGGGTCAGAGCTATGGGGTTCAGACCTGTAATTCAGCAACCCACACACCGGACTGTGTTGTTTGTCCAGGTACTCATTCAGTCATTCATTTGTTCATTCACTCATTCTTTCTGAAAACCAAAATTTATCAAACACCGGCTTTGTGCTAGATGTGGCCATTCGGAAGGACAAAAACTGGAAAAGATACCATACCCTCTATCAAGGCATGGGGGGTGGGGAGGGGTCTTCCTTCCCGGGATTCTTCTTGAATGGGTTTGGAGAGCACTAGATCTCCTTCCACAGCTGAAATGGCTGAGTGAAGAAACAGCTCCTCTGGAGAGCAGGTGGAGGCTCTCTATGTGCTAGAAAATTCTGGGCCATGGTGCTCAAGAGCAATCTGCCCCTTAACTAAAGATACACCATATCCCAAGTCACCTTCCCCCTAACAACTGGCCTCCCCCACAGCCCACACTGGAAATGCTCACCAAGAAGTAGTCCTGCTCTTCTGTAAGGACTGCCTTGAGATGGAGAGGATGACCAGTGATCTCACCAGAGAAAGGAAGAAAGGAATACTTTCTCTGCCCTCACTGTCTCTGACCTTTATAGCCCAGCGGAGCGGTGCTGGCAATTAAGGCACTGTAATAGTATCTTGACATGAAGCCAAGTGCACTAAACTTCCTGGTCTTCTAGAGAGAGAAACAGAAACCGTGAGAACAACACTTCTTGGGCTTCCAGTTGGTAGGGAAGGGGTGGGGCAGGTTATAATGCCTCTGTGCCCAAGGTGAGTTACAGAAAAGTACGGAGCACTCAAAAGTTAAAAAGGATAGGAAGCTGGCCCACAGCATGTAGCAATCATCCTCCACCTTTCCTTGGGGCAAGTTCCTAGTATTCTCTCTTCTAATCCATTTTTTTCCTAGAGTCAGACCCTGGGATCTATCTACTTCTCTACCTAGAGGGAACTGGGTGTGTTCCTCTACAATTCACTTTTTCCATCTATTTTTACACCAGCCTCTTGTTAGGGCATAGCTCACCAACCTTCTTATTTGTAATGGAGAGAAAGGTTAAGCTAGAAGGATCAGTCTTCCTCTAACCTCCTCTAATTATCCAGTCCTTGGGCATGTTCTCTCAAAATTCAGGTGCCAAGGGCAGAGGGACACTCCCTTGGGAAGCCAGTACGCAGAGAGTTGAAGAAGGTGTGGGTTACAAGGAAGGAACAGGAATGTGTATATGCCTCAGAGGCTGGAGTGTAGAAGGGACGAAAAAGGACACCCTAATGGTCACAGGGACCATTGAAAAGATGAGGAAGGACACCTGGCAGTCACAAAGATGAAGGGATGAGAAAGGACACCCTAATGGCCACAGAAATTAGCAGAGACTTGCCTGGAATTTCTACACAGGCCTGAAATGGTGGCGAATGTGTTTCTATTGTTCAATGTAAGTTGACAAAACATTTCAGGAGACACAGAAACATGAGCTGGGAGAGACTTGTCACACTCTCAAGGCATGTTGAGTGAAGACATCATGGGTTCCTAGCAATGAAGCCTAGCTCAGTTCCTGGTTAGAGAGTGAACCATTGTTCAAGATTATAATATGGCAGCCAAGACATGCTGTACACTCTCCCAAAATATAACCAAGGCCTTTTCAAAGAGTTAGTTTGAATCTTGCCTTCCTAAGAAGGAATCCAATATCCATGCCTTGTGGCATTTCATAATGTGTCCCCAACTCCCACACACCCCCATGCTATCACACTTGTCCTTGCCCCCTCTCCCAGGGTCAAAGTCATAGCCAAAGACTGTACTTTATGGTTTCTTATTGATTCAGTTTAATAAACCCCACTTTATGTAACCAGTACTTTATTGTGAGTTCCCAATTAGCTGAGGAGAATAGAGATAAGGATGGTTACTGAAAACAGGCTATGAGCCAAGAGGCCAGACTTCCAAGTTACATGCTGAGTGACATGCTGGCCTGCACACTGCTGAGCAGAACAGCAGCAAACTGAAGCCACTGTCATTCATCCATGGAGAATGGAGCATGGCCCCTATCTACCAAACACCACAACTCTGACAACTTTCTGTTCCCAAGTTAAGGTCTCAGAGAGTTTGCTTGCATATGACAGAGCTTCTGGGATAGACACTGTAGTGTAATAGGGCCAAGGAAAGAACACGCTGACTTGACCCCAAGACCAGGGCCAAGGAAAAGAATCCCACCAATCCCTGAGAACAAAATCTCACCAATCCCTGAGTTTGCCCCAGGATCAGGCCGCAGAATCCCACCAATCCCAGGCCACCCTGGAAAGCTCTGCCACCCCTCACAAGAAACCCTATAGAAAGCCTGCCTTCTGCTCAGTTCCCCCTGCTTCTCACCCCAGCAGAAGCAGCCACCTTTTTGTGTCTTTCCCAATAAATCTCTTGCGTGAGGTTTGTTGTGCAGTGTGTCTTTGTGGTAGTCCTTGGTTCTGGACTGCCAGGATATCTTTCCCTTTGGAGATGTAACACTTATAGATACCCTCTTGGGCCCATAGAAGAGTAGATATGATGCGTAGAAAAAAAACTAGAGGCAGGGTCAGCCAGTGGTGGCACTCACTTTCACTCCCAGCACTCTGGAGGCAGAGGCAGGTGGATCTTTGTGAATTTGAGGCCAACTTGGTCCACAGAGCGAGTTCTAAGACAAGTTCCAAAGCTACACAGAGAAACCCTGTCTTGAAAAAAAGAAAAGAAAAAAAACTAGAGGCTTCACTCTGTCTGACGTGTATCACACACACATTAAGCTTCATTTAGGTCCCACTTGCTCCATTAAGGGCTCTCAGTTTTGTGTCATTCTTGGGCCCAGAAATGACATTCTGCCTGATATCCCAGATAAAGACACTTCTCAGGAGAGAGTAGCTGTCCTCCTGTGGTCTGGCTCCTGGGCACAGTCCTGAGAGGGACCCAAGCTGCCCGCTCTCCAGGCGACTATGCTGTTCTTGGCTCATACAACTCCGGCTCCCCAGAGCTCTCTTCTCATTGAGGCTCTCACAGTTAACGCTGCCACATTTGTTAGTACGGAGCCCAGTTGTGCTGGTTAGCTTTAATTACCAATACAACACAACCTGGAATCTCCTGAGAAGAGAGTTTTCATGAGGAATTATCAATGTCAGATTGGCCTGTAGGCATGTCTGTAAGGGGCCATGTCTGTGAGGGGCGCTGACGTAGGAAGACCCAGCCCGATTTGAGAGGTGCCATTTCCTAGCCATTGGGTCCTGAACAGTATAAACACTGAGAAACACAGCTGAACAGAAGAAGCAGGTAAGGGTGAATTTATTCTTTTCTGTGGCTGGGGATGTGATGTGACTAGCTTGATTTCCCACCATGGCTTCCCCTCAGAGATGGACCATAACCTGGAATAATAAGGAAAACAAAACAAAAACCCTTTCCTTTCCTATGCTGGTTTTTGTCAGGGTGTATTTGTCATGGCAAAAGAAATGAAACAAGCCATCCATCTCATCCATAATCTGGCTCAGACCCAGAGCTCTTCATTGCTGATGGATTCTTCATTCTCCTCCACAGCTGAGGTGAGGTTTTGAAGGCTCAGGAACCAGACAGACCCCTGACAGACAGACAGGGAGAGAAAGGGATCAGGACAGATAATGAAGATGGTGAGCTTCTGGTCTTTTCCTCCCCTTCCTATCCGGAGACAACAGCCTAGCGGGCTTTTCTCTATCAGGGCTCCCTTCCAGGTGACTGGTTCAAGGCTGGTCCTGAGCCATGGGTCTTTGAGCCCTTCTTTCTTTGTTTACACTGACCAACCCAAAAGTAGGGGAAGGAGACCCATCCCAGGCCACTCAAAACACTTAAAATCCCCAAGCTTCCTTTGGCGGTGTGGGTAGGTGGACATAGTCCCCTCTGTACTCTACAAGGAGTCTTTCTCTCTGTGTGCCTTGCTGTGTGAACTTCTTCACTTTCAATAAAACTTGACACCTGTTGCTGCCTACTGTAGCCAAGACATTTCCCACCTTGTAATTCTTTAATTGGAGGAGAAAATAAACCCAATGAAGACACCTAGACGATAAGTCTCATCACCCGATAAGTCTTATCATCCAGCCGGTTTCAGCAAGAGTCCTGTTGAGTTGGCAACCCAGAATTCCCCTTTAGCACTGGAGTTCCCATCCTTGGACCTGAGCATCTGCTCTAAAGTCCCCTTGGCTGTGCTGGACTTAGAACGCACTGACTCTCTTTCAGCTGCAGCAAGACACTTGACACCACCTTGCCTCCCTTGCATGGAGTCTTACCATCTCCAGCCACACCGAATAATCTTTTCCCTTTAACATCACCCACAACTCGGCCTTTCTCCACTCTCCCACCTGTAAAGTAGGGAGCAGACCTGAGCCCACTCTTAGTGAGGATCACGGTGGGTCCTGAGCTCAGAGGACTCATAGTTCTATCTCCAACTGACTCCATGTATGTTCTCTCCTCTGAAAGACCAGGCAGCACTTCCTGTAGAGTATCTGCTTTCTGATGAGACTGACCCTGGAATACTCTAGGGCTGCCCACCAGACTAACAGCACCCCACAGGGCAGTTGCTTTAGAAATTCAACTGTGTGGAGATGACAATCCTTTTATTAGGGCATGTTGTGGTATCGTCTTGTGACTTGGGAGCTTTGAATTGTAGGTAGGACTCTGGCCAGTGAGGTCCTGAGGAACAGCATGCTGACATGGGCTCTTCTCCTCTCCAATGGTCCTCTCTGGTAAGAGTAATGTGGTGCCTGGGCCATGAGTCTATAGCAGCTTGAGCAAGAAGAGGGGAGCTCAGGACACCACAGCCAAGCCTGCTGATGACTGGAGTCCATTGCAGATATTCTCTGTGTGTCTGGAGTCTGTTACCCATCAGCACCCCAGTAGACAGTGGGTCCTGAGGAATGGAGTGGGGAAGGAAAAAGAGAGCAGAATGTTGGTGACGCAGCCCAGTTGGAATGAGCTGCAAAGACAGTAGAGTTCTCCATCCAGGATCCTCACCTGTCTCCATCCTTTGGCTTCAACAGGGGCCTAGATCCTATCCCCGAGGACATTTCCAGAGCAGGGAGAAAAAAAAAAAAAAAACAACAACAACAAACAGGTGTGGTTTCTTAAAACACCAAGTGCAGGCAGGTGAAGGGGGTCAGTGACGACAGATTTACATTGGTGTAAACATCTCCACCTTGTACTAGTTGTCCAAATGATCACTGTGTACTGCTCAGCCAGAGGGAGTCCCTAGCTGAGGGCTCTGTGGCCCGGTTATCCTCTTACTTTCCTTCCTTCTTGGTGACATTTTTTATCTGGTGTCTTGGAGAGGCACTGACCACAGTAGGCAAACTTAGGGGAAGCACCCCTGGGTCCTGCCTGATCACCTCTATGCCTGGCTATCACTGGTTGCACACAAGGGGAGTGAGGGGCTCTGGAAGGTTCCTCTGACCTTGGGAACTTATCCTTTAGTGCCCCATGGTACTAGACATGATGTTACTCCATGGGTGGCCATGATGCTATCAAGTAAGATGAAATTAGTTAGGGCTTAGGCCCTGGGATGGAGCCTCCCTACTCCTCTTCTTGGCTTCAGCTGTCACTTTTCCCTTTATTTGCTGACTTCTGCTCTCTAGTCCCTGCTCCTTTGGTGAGGACAGGCTCCAAAGAAGCATTAGGGGAAGCAGAGAGGACCCAGCAGTGTGGAGCAAGAGGCCCTGCCAGGTCCTCAGCATGGAAGTCCAAGCAGGCTGGGGATATGTGTGACAAGACAAGAAGAGGGCTGGAGCAGCCGAGGTGGCTTCTCCATGTTAGTTTTCTGGAATCACCTGGGATGCCTTGGAGGCACAGAGGTTTGTTCTAGAAGCTCTGTGTCTGCTCCCGGCTGATGGGGAGAAAGCCTGAGTGAGAGTCTTGCTGACAACCCCCCATCCCCTACCCCCCACCCCCGAGTACATAGTTTTAAGGGTCCAGAAAACACTTGGCTCCCCAGTATGAGGATCTCTTGACTCAGACAACCAGGGTTTACTTCCTAGTTCTGTAGTGGAACCTTCACACAGGTTCTCTGTGACTTGGTCTCCTCAAAAGCTTTGAGTCCTTCATGGGTGGTTGTGAGGCTTACACAAGTTATAGGGAAACACTTACAGCAAATGACGCCTGGCTTTGCTGAAGTTCTCAGAGTGATGGCTGTCCTAACTAAGATCATTTATTTAGCACCGACTGTGTGCCTTCCCTGTTAGGCAGCAATGAATGGGAACACACCTTCTTCTCGAAGAACAGAAATGAGAGGACAGAGGCGGGAAACTGAGTAGTAAGTCTCCTGCTGAGGAACCATACCAGGAGGCATGAGGGAGGGTCCTTTCTCACCCTGGGCAGATAGACATCCACCGTCAGGAGAGGGAACCTGGGAGTCCCTGCCACTGCCCATCATTGACTAAGCTCATAATTAAGAAGAATCCTACTGCACCAGCTGATACAAGCCCTTGGAGGCCAGGCGGGGAGCCTGGAATGTTTCAGGGGAAAGGCTGCTAGAAAGTACAGAGAAGGCTGAGACACAGGGCCTCTGTACTAGAACCTCCCCGTGGAGGGATCCAGTAGAGAACTCCAAAGTGCAAGAGACACAGCACAGTCCTTCCCAAGAAGGACATCATGTCTACTTCCATACCTTCCCCCCCAAGAAGTCCCTGAGCCAGGCAGAGTGAGGGCAGTCACGTAACAAGTGTTTGTAAGTATCTCTGAGCCACCAGAGATAAGCAAAAGGAAAGGGAGGGCGGCCTTCACCACCACAGGTGAAGTAAGTGGCTTCTGTACCTGGGCATGAGGTGGGTAGGTACACTGTGAGAGGAGGCCATGGGGGCAGATCCAGAGCTGGCCAGCTGTGCACAGGAGATCAGGCCAAGTGGGAGTTCTGGGATAAAGGCCACTTGCCAGAATCACCTGCCTCTGTCTTCCAGCCCCCTTCACATCAGCATTGACACAGACATGGGACGCTTACCTATAGATTTGTGCTGAACCACCCTTTGCTCTCAGAAACTGAAAGACATGCAAGGCAGGGACCAATTATACTCTAGAAGGTGTTGCTTTCGCTCACTAACAGCAGATCCTCTGTAAAAACTTGAGTTCAAGGATAAAGAAAAACACCACCCTTGTCCACACAATGTTTTCAGCCATAAAGACCAAAGGAGTAATTCTGTGCTCAGCAAATTAAGTTGATATCAGACAGGTCTCACCTTTTCTCTCATTTGTTGTTCCTAATCTTTATAGGTACTTAAATAAAATGATATACGTGCAAATGACAGGAAAGTAGAACTGAAAACCTTGAGGAGCAAAGGGGACTGACGGGAGCGGCAGGGCAGAGACGGGGATGGGGGGGGTAGAAAGTAGATACTCAGAGTACAGAACACGCTGGTGTGCTGAATGCCTTAAAAAACTGCAAAAGAAATAGAATAATAAAACATGGACTTAAGCTTTTCGATTACTTGCAGATGGACAGTTTGGCATTTTTGCTAACAATTTATGCCAATCATGCATCTGAATAACAGATGTGAACTCTCTTTGTTTATAAGACTATGGAACCATCTATTTCTTCAGTACAAAGGCATCAGTCATTTACCCTATTCATTATGTGGTTTGCAGAAAGTCTTTTCTGGTTAAAAGTTTCTCTAACAGGCATACAACAAACCCTACTGGTTCTCCATTCTGTCCAATGCCTGGAGGAGCCTCTCCCAGGCACTCACTTTTCACCTTGAGAAGTACAAAGGATCACAAGAGACAGACTTCCATTCATAAGTGTGTGTGTGAGTGCACGCAGAGACACACAAGCACACACATGCATGCACACATACACACATCATAGCCTATCTTCGTTCTAAGCTGGAGAATATTTGGTAGACTTCTAATTTATTATTTGATCAGTCAACTCGTTCCAACCATTCAAACTGATTGTGTTTAAATCTTTATAAAAAGTCTTCATTTATATATAAGAACAGGGAGCCCAAAATAAAGAAACTTCTTTCCATGTCATGATCTCACTGAGATTTTTGAGAGGATCACGTAATTGCTACTTGATCAGAATGTTCCTCAGGAATACACCTCAGACATTGGCTCCCCTCCACCTCTTCCATAATTGCAGTGTAATTTTTTTTACAGGTATATTTTTAATGGTTTCCAGTAACAACTGTTATTAAATTGTCACATTTTCTGTATCCACGTGTTGTCAGTGGTCAGTACAAAATGTGCCCTTGATGTGAGGCTGGATTTTTATTTAAGAGTAAGTGTGAGTTGATATTTACAGAAGTAAGTAGAATTTTAATCAAAATCAGGCTGCTCCCCCAAAGATTTCAACAGAGATTATTGTAGAGGATTTTTTTCCCATGTGGGGCCAGAAGAATAACAAACCACAGAGATGACTGCAAGATCCACGAAGTTATGTGGACAGGAAATGTCCATTAGAGGTAGTAAGCCATTGATATGAAGCAAAAGTGGAATGATGAGTGCTGTGGGATGGTCTGTATGTCAAATGCTCTGACTGGTCAATAAATAAAACACTGATTGGCCAGTGGCCAGGCAGGAAGTATAGGCGGGACTAACAGAGAGGAGAATTAAGAGAACAGGAAGCTAAGTGAGGGAGACACTGCCAGCCACTGCCATGACAAGCAGCATGTGAAGATGCAGGTAAGCCATGAGCCACATGGCAGGGTATAGATTTATAGAAATGGATTAATTTAAGATGTAAGAACTAGATAGCTAGAAGCCTGAGCCATTAGGCCAAACAGTTTAGACAATATAAGTCTCTGTGTTTACTTGGTTGGGTCTGAGCGGCTGTGGGACTGGCGGGTGACAGAGATTTGTCCTGACTGTGGGCCAGGCAGGAAAACTCTAGCTACAGATGAGGGCCTAAGAACACTGTGGGGAAAGGGAACAGTAAAAACTTTCCTTTGGAAAGAGCTGACCCCCTCTCTCAGGTTGACATCTTCATAGGAGTGGTCAGAATTTAAGGCCAGCCTGGGATATATAGTAAGTTCCAGACCTTGAAATAAACATGAGATCTTGTCTATATAAAAAAAATCAATCAATCCACAGGGAAATGATGTTGATGTTTTCTGTGGTTTTTATGAGAGTAGAAAGGTTGATTGATTGGCAGTTCAAAACCAGTTTCCCCATTTATCATTTAACTATTGGTAAGATAGAATATTGACCAAAAATCACAGACAATCATATATTAATAAATTAACTGTGTTTTATTTTATAACACAATGGATAGTTTGCATGGTTGAGTTTAGACAGTAGATGCATGTTGGCGTACAAAGAAGTCCTTCATGGTAGTAGATGGGCTTTGTCCAAGGTTCTAAACTAGTCTCCCCAACATTTCTATGACCAGAAAAACGACCAGATTTCTGAAATTGTTCCTTTAAAAAGGTAACACAGGCAGGGCACACCTTTAATCCCAGCACTCAGAGACAGAGGAAAGCAGATCTCTTTGAGTTCAAGGCCAGCCAAGGCTGCATAGTGAGACACTATCTCAAAAAACAAAGCATTAAAAAAAGACAATATATGCACAATGAAAAGAAATAGTATTTCTTTACTGTGATAATGGAGTGCTAAAGAGATGATTCCATATTTAAGAACATCTGTTGTTCTTACAAAGGGCCCATGTTTGGTTCCCAGCATTCACATGGTGTCTCACAACCATTCATAACTCCAGTTCTAGGGAATCTGATGCCTTCTTCTAACCTCCACAGCTTCCAGACACACACGTGGCACACCTACATACATACAGGTGAAATATTCACACACATAAAATAAAATAATCTAAAAAAAACTTAAAGCGTAATATTGGCTGCTTCAACCCTGCAACACAGTCTGAGGGAACTGAGAAGTATGTGCTAAATGTCAGTCCCCTTAAGCACACCTCTGTACAGACTGGGGACACTGCTGTTTTCCTTGGTGTGGTCCCCTGTGGGAGGAGAAAGGCAGCCTCATTAGAGTGCTCGTGTTGGAAGAGTCCAATAGTCCAGAACCTGCTGCAGCTCAGGCTTCCTGCTCAGGGGGGCCCGTCTTCAGAATCACACACCCAACCACTTTGCCTAGTGAAAGCTGAATATAAACCGTGCCCTGTGAAACCATTAACACCTGTGTCCTCTAGGTCACTTCACATTATAGCCCATGCTGTTTAATGCTTCATTTAGGATACTCTGCTCACTAATTCCAGTCCCTTGGAAAACAGTTTCTTTAACCTGATTTTGTCTTAGCACATAGCTCACTCTCCCTCAGGAGGGGTAATTGCCCGTCTACTGGCCCTCTTCCTCTTACATGCTGTCTCCACATTCTTCAAATTCAGATCCACTGCCTTTCACTGATCTCTTTCCAGAAAAATAAGCAAATCCTCTCTCCATTTCCATAAAATGCTGTTGAAATGACCTCTCACCCCCACCACACATCCTACAGTAAATAAAGCATTTCCTGTCGTGTGTTGGCATGTCCACATTTGCCCATAGTCCACATTTGCTGTGTCTTGGGCTCTGGTTAGCACTTCCAGTAATCATTTATATTTTTATGTACTAACTGACCTACCCCACAAGTGTTTAGATGTACCCAGATGCTTAAAACCTTACGATTTACAAAAATACAACTGTCCTTCCAGCAAGACACTTTTTTCTCACCTTTCTAAAACACATTTCTCAGGACAACTGTTCACCGATGTTCCTGCCTGTGGTTCCTACCACTCAGTCCCTCCTCCACCCCACAGAGTGTGGTGCAGAGAAACAGCAGCAGTGTCTGTTCTGAGATGCTTAATGAAAACTCCATCCTTCTGCCAGCCGACAGCCACTGCTATCCCTACCAGGAGTCTGTGCAGGAATTGCAGGAGTCGCCCCCCACACACACACACATACCCGGTGGATGCTTCAGTTCTGTTTCCAGGCTAGGTTTCCTTTTCCTTCATGTTTCATGTTCTGAAGCTCCTTCATGGCCTTTTCTCCACTTGGTTCTCTGGTGCACATTCTCCACCAGCATACTTCCTTTGGTGGGTCCGATTATTAAACCTAAAATCAAACCAGTTTCCTCCCCGACATGAGCTGCTGCAGTGGTCCTAACAGTTCTGTGGGTTCTCTTTTGCTAAACATCACTGAGATTTTTAAGTGTAAAGTTTATCATTCAGTCGCATACATGCTACCCTTCAGTGATCGTTTAGACAGAATTTTAAAATTCTGCTGGACTTTGAACCTGTACAGTCGAGCCCTGCCCCCTCTCCAAATACTTGTCTGGACTTGAGGGTTCCTCCATGCCTTCTTCTGTCCTCAGTGCCTGTCCTCCGTCTGGGTGCTCCTCTCGGTCTTCTCATCCGGAAGTGGAGGTTGAAGCCCTGTGAACCTCGCTGTTCTAAACCCATGTGCTGATCCCTTTTCCATCTCCAGTACCAGCTTGTTTGATTGTTTCCCAGTGGTCACCTCTAGCAAACTCAAGTCAAGAGTTTCTTTGTGTTTTTTGTTTTTTTGTTTTTTGGTTTTTTTTTCATTTCTCTTCTCTTCCAGAGCAGAGCATCCATTAAGGAAACGTCTTCCTTCCCTGACCTTTTTGTGTATCCTGTCCGACTGTAACACAGACCTGGTACAGGTCAAGGGATTAACAATATCTGCAGGATTAATGATCGGATCACTGGCCAAGACTAACCCAGATCTCCTAAGTTTCATCTGAATTAAGAAAACAGGAAAGTGAGTAAAGACATGAACCCCAAGACATAAAGTTTTGTAAATCTTCTGCCCCCCTCGCATCTTTTTCTTTGTTTCTTCCTTTTCTAGATTGTCATTAATCAAAACACCTTAAAATTCTGAGTCATATAAAAAAGAAATGCTTGGCACTGCAGACCTTACTTCTCCTTTCTTACCGCGAGGACATTTCAAACCTTGGTCTCTATTCGTTCATTTTTCGTACAGCTACTGGATAACACCAGACTTTGTGTCTAAAAGGCCAGTCTGATAGTGCCTTAGAGAAACTTCTGCACCCAGGCTGCATGAATGAGAAACAAAGCCCAGTGCAGAACCGGGAAGCACTGTGTGTGCAGGGGTCCCTAGTGAGCCAGGCCACTCCCTTTCACTTTTGCTCTGTAGACACCACACTTCATTCTCATGACTTTTCTAACTGCCTCCTTGAAGTCTTTGTTCCTCAGGCTGTAGATAACTGGGTTCAGCAGTGGAGTGACCACGGTGTAGAAGACCGAAATGACCTTGTTGATTTCTGGTGACAGGTGTGCATTTGGGCGCACGTACATGGAGATCATGGTCCCATAGTAGATGGTGACCACAGCCAGGTGGGAGCCACATGTAGAAAACGTCTTCATCCTGCCGGAGGTGGAAGGGATTCTCAGAATGGAGGACACTATGAAAACGTAGGACAGGAGGGTTAGAAGGAAACAGATGCATAGTACAGCGATGGACAGGACAAAGATGGCCATCTCCGTCACATAGACACTGGAGCAGGACAGCTGCATTAATGGAGGGAGGTCGCAGAAGAAATGGTTGATGCGGTTGGGCCCACAGAAGTCCAACTTAGAAATCATTAGGGAAGGCAGGAAGCCGGTGCCCACCCCGGTCACCCAGGAGACTGTGACCAGAGCGGCACAGTTGTCAGGACTCATGAGCCGGGAGTAGTGGAGTGGGCTGCAGATGGCCAGGTACCGGTCATAAGCCATTGCGGCAAGGAGGAAACATTCGGTAGCACCAAAGAACACAAAGAAGTAGAGCTGGGCCATGCAGGCGGGGAAGGACAGCGTGTGGCCCCAGGAGGCCAGGTTGGCCAGCAGTAGGGGCACTGTGGTAGACGTGTACCAGATCTCCAGGAAGGACAGATGTTGGAGGAAAGTGTACATGGGAGAGCGCAGGCGCGGGTCCTCACTCACCACTACGATGATCACCATGTTGCCTGTGATGGTGAGGAGATAGAAGCACAGGAAAATGGCAAAGAGGAGGGACTGCCACCCAAGAAGGCTCTGGAATCCTAAGAGCTGAAATTCAGTGACCTTGGACAGGTTTTGGGGTTCCATTTTCTGTGAAGGCAGAACACATTTTGAAAAACATAGTATATGCAAGGCATAAAGCATTTACAACTTTTGTTGTCTAGAATGCCTGAGGTTAGTCTTTTAGTAGTTTGAAACTACTGTATAGTGTGTTGGTTACTTGTTGGACAACATGCAACTTCTGGGAGGAAGGGTTTATGTCGGCTCACAGTTTGCAGATAGGAGGGCATGGTGCGGAGGGCATGGTGGGGAGGGTTTGGTGGGGAGGGCATGGTGGGGAGGGCTTGGTGGAGAGGGCATGGTGGGGAGGGCATGGCAGGTATGATGGGGAGGGCATGGCAGGCATGATGTGGAGGACATGGTGGGGAGGGCATGGTGGGGAGGGCATGGTGGGGAGGGCATGGCAGTAGGAACATGAGGCAGCTGGTACCATTGTATCCACAATCAAGAATGAGAGAGGGGGGCAGGAGGCTGAGCTCCCTGCCAAGCTTTCTCCTTTTCATTTAATCCAAGACTCCCAATCACGGGCAATGCTGTCAGTCAGGGAGTCCTCTCACCTAGCTGACCTAATCTAGACACTCCCTCCCGGACATGCCCACAGGCTTGTCCGTTTGATGATCTAGATATCAAATTGACAATTAATATCAGATGCAGGTTTTCAGAGGGGCGAATGTGTTAATTCCAGCTTTCCACTATACAGACATATTTTGTTTATTTGGGTTTCTTTTTTTTTAATTTGGGGGCACAGGGTGTCACTAGGTAGTCCAGGCTGTCCTGGAATTCATTATCTGCGGTGCCCACTGCCACACCCAGCTTGTACCCACATTTAAAGGAACAAGCTGAAAGGATATGTCAACTCTTGGGAAGAGATCGAGTTCTTTGGCATTTATGAAATACTGAAATCTCAGATCCAAAGACACAAGGAAAAGACACATAGGAAGTAGCACACACACACTTAAGGACAGAAGGAGGCAAGCTGTCTGAATGATGAGGGAGGTGAGCAGGATGAGAGTTCTGGTTCGTAACAACACATCGAAAATAAATTCTCCTACCTGAAATGTATACGTTTACATTTATGTTTGACATCGATAACATTGAACAATCTCAGAAACTGATAAAAAACAACAAACCTTTATTAAAATCATGAATATGTGGAAGAAAATGCCTTTCTTGTCTGAAAAGGAGAGAGAACGCATTCTCTGAGATCCTGGGAAAGTTTATTCATTCTTCCTTAAATAATGTTTCACTGACAGTCTACTGTGTGTGTATGTGTGCGTGAGTATGTGTGAGCATGTGCGTGTGTGTGTATATGTGTGAGCATATGTGAGTGTATGTGTAGCTGAGTGATCAGTTAATTTATTTCCCACTCCCACAAAGGCCCTTCTTTTTTTTGTTTTTTTGTTTTTTTGTTTTTTTGTTTTTTGAGACAGGGTTTCTCTGTGTAGCTTTGCGCCTTTCCTGGAGCTCACTTGGTAGCCCAGGCTGGCCTCGAACTCACAGAGATCCACCTGGCTCTGCCTCCCGAGTGCTGGGATTAAAGGCGTGCGCCACCAACGCCCGGCCACAAAGGCCCTTCTTACCTATTAGGTGACACACTCCACCACAGAGAAGAAGGGTCTAGGAGTCAATGTTTTCTAAACACTGCTTATGTTCCCTCATTTCCACAAACGCCTTCCTGGAAGATGTAGTCTTTTCCAGAGGGACTTAGTCCTCAGCTTTCTTTATCCACAGGGCTTTCCTCTCATCTCTGCTCCTCAAGGGCCCCTGTCATGTCCCTCCTGACCACCACCCCCCAATCTGTCCTCATTCCTAATCCTCTTCATCTGTCTTCAGCATCTCACAGCTAGCTGATTTCTCCCTCTTCCTGGCCCACTGGTCACTCAATGTCCAGAACCGCATGCTCCCTGCCAGCCTCTACATCCGCATCTGCATAGCCACCTGGCTGCATGCCTCTCAGTCAGCTCATCGCTCTGCTTCTTGCATCCTTCTAACTAGTTACTTATTTGTGGTTCTGGGGATAGAAGCCAGAGGCCCCTTCCTCTTCACTCTAAATCCTGTCTTGGCTCTTCACTCTCAGGTCCATGCACGAAGCAAAATTCAGGGTTTGTGTTGACAAGCGCTGTACTTGGAACGCATGCTCACATGTCTGGTGAGAATTAGCATCTGAGTCTCCACATAAACAGACTCACCTTACTGCCTTTGGCAGCACACACGTCTCCCTCAGTGCCCATGGTCTTCCACCTCACCGAGGAGTATCTCACCTTCCTCTGCCCACTTATTCAGGGCAGGATTTGTGATTTTGTGTGTCTCAGACTCAGTACTAGATTCTTTTGTTATATCAGTTAGCTCCAGACACAAATATTCCCAATTCCTATCTACCCTCTGTTCTACATTGCTTGCTCTGTGAAGAAAGTGCCACCGTCTCTCTTGGACATCTCCACCATGCTTTCTTGGCAGCCCCTCATGTCCCATCCGCAGTACTCAAAAAGGTAGCTGAGCTAAAATTTTAACCCACAGGCAGATCATATTGAGAGCATAGATAGGAAGTGGCCACCACTCAGCTTAGTCACCCCCTGGGCATGAGCTGTTCTCTGACTGGCCACATTGGTTCTTCATCTCTGTTGTAGTTTGTATTTGGTTACTTCTGCTTTCTCCTTACGTGTTTGAGTAAAATCATTGGACATGTCATGTTCATGTGGCCCTGCATTTTTAAGTCGTCTGAAGATGATATGTTTAAATCTTCACACATGTTATCAGGAGTGTTCTCCCAGGTGTTGTGTGTGTATGAACCAAGACCTTGAATCCGCACAGATGGGAGTGTCCTCAAGGGGGTAGGGGGGTGAGTGAAGAACTGTTGAGATATGGCTATGCTCACAAATTCTCTTGGCAAATCAACAATGATACCTTTAAAAAACGGTCCTTTCATACCTCAGCTTTCTCTTGCTTTGCAATGAGTATGTCACCACTAGACTCATTAAAATGAACAAAGACACGTTTTTAAAGAATAATTTCAACTTCAGGAGGAATGCTCAGACAGTAGTGAGACCATAGCGACTCCAAAGTGGCATGTACTAAAATTATACTGAGACTGATGAGAAGTCGGTTTGGGTTCCCACCCACCTGACGCTCCTCCACAATACACACCCCAGTGCACAGCATGCTTCAGAGATGATCTGCTCATCACCTCCTAAAGTACAGGTCCCTTGAATGGTAGCTGTTTCCAAATGTCCATGTGACTTCACTTCTACTGGGCTGGAGAAAAGCTTCTGCCTCCCCAGTGCTGTGTTCTGAAGCCCTGGGGCATATGTATGACCTCAGCTCTTACAGTGTCACTCCCCTCTAAATTATATGAAGTCAACAGAATCAAGAATGTTGCTGATCTTTGCAGTCCTGCATATAGTAAAGTGAGTGACCTCCTGGAGTCACTTTTCTGCTATCACGGTTTTATTTGCTGGCCACTTACCTGCTCTTTCATATAAACAGAGCACAAGTCCAGGCTGAAATGGCTGTGACCATTAGGTATAATACACTGGGGTGAGTATAACTTTAAAATCTAACATTCAAAACCACAAACATAACAGAAAGTATGTGATGCTGGACCGACACTAGAGGACATACCGTGTTATTTCCTGAATGCCATTTCACCTACATGTCCAAGCTGCCCCCCATACCTGCTCCTCTGAGTGGTGCCCAGAGGCCTGTGGGGCAAGGTTCCCCTTGCCCAGATGAGTGCTGTGCATGTATAGTGAGATCTGGGACCTGCCATCTCCTGTTGCTGCTGGAAGCTGAGGGAAGCAGACTTTTCCTTTCAATAGCCCTGGGTTTCCTGGGGACATGGTCCTTCAGAGACCCTGATTCCCTAGATAGTCTTGCATAATTTCCCAGTCAAGTGGGTAAACAATGAGAACCTCCTGCCGAGATCCAGCCTTGTCCAGGAGACTTCAATGACAAAACTCATGGGAGAGACACCACTGTCACATTCTCTGTGGAATGAACTTCTCCAAAATTTTAAATTAGGGTAGATTCCAATAATTTTGACCTAAGACTTCAGTTAAACCAAAAGATGTTTCATTTAAGCCCAGTGGTCACGCAATTGTGATGAACTTCCTAAAGACTGTGTAACTTGTGTTTCTGTTGAGTGGAATCTCATTGTTCTACCATAATTACAGATGAGGTTAAATATTTATGTACTTGCAAACGCATCAATTCACCAGTTGCACAAACCCGTGCCAGAGATCTCTGTGTCTGTGAACACTCAGTTTATCTAGTCACCAATAAGATGATGTCATAGGACTTGGCCTGGGCTTTGACACTCACCGACATTTTAGAAGATGAATTGGAAAAGGGACAATCTTAAACTCGTCTGCAATCTGGCAGACCTTGAAATAAAACCCACTGGATGAAGAGCTGCGTTATTAATTTATTAATATTAATTTATTAATATTTCTAGTTAAAATAAATGTATGCATTTTAATTTGAAGAAAATATTAAAAGGTTTTATGGAGACAAGGTCTCAGGCTGGTCCTGAACTCCTGCTCCTCTGGCCTCTACCTCCCTAGTGCTGAGATGACAGACATGTGCCACCAACCCCAGGAGATGACAGGTGTGTGCCACCAACCCCAGGAGATGACTGACAGACATGTGCTACCAACCCCAGGACATGACAGGCATGTGCCACCAACCCCAGGACATGACAGGCATGTGCCACCAACCCCAGGAGATGACAGATGTGTGCCACCTTCCCCAGGAGATGACTGACAGGCGTGTGCCACCAACCCCAGGACATGACAGGTGTGTGCCACCATCCCCAGGAGATGATAGGTGTGTGCCACCATCCCCAGGAGATGACAGGCATGTGCCACCAACCACAGGACATGACAGGCATGTGCCACCAACCCCAGGACATGACTGACAGACATGTGCTACCAACCCCAGGACATGACAGGTGTGTGCCACCACCCCCAGGAGATGACTGACAGGCATGTGCCACCATCCCCAGGAGATGACAGGCTTGTACCACTGTCCCCACCTACTCCTGAAGACTTTAAAATCACCCATTTATCCAACCAACAAGAGTGCATTGCTGAATGCCTGGGGTCGGTCCTTTCAGGCATTAGAGGTACATCAACACTGTGTGGGTAGTGTGGACTGCCTCATTTACTGATTAGTGCCTCATTTCATGAATATTTTCAAAATAATATGATCTATGTGTGTAGCTTTCATAAAAATTCAGAGGAGGAGATAAAATATAGACAAATCTACATCTTTTGAAATACCCATGGTTCTGTGCTCCAAAGCCAAGCACCTGTGTTCCTTGAGATTGCCTATGTGTCTCCACTTACGAGGTTGACAGTTGGATTATAGTGTAACTTCCATCTTGGTTCTTTTTGTGACTCTTTTCACAATGTTCATCCTAGGAGCCTTGAAAAACTTTTTTTGAGGAAAAAATGTTGAAACCTTGTAATTATTTATTGCCACGGTATTATGGGTGTTATTATGACTGGCCTAGAAGCAGCTATGGCTCACGTAATTGTTCACAGTTTGGGGTGAATACCATCCAGACCTAAGATCTGAGTGCTGGTAGAGAGGGACAGAATGGAGTCTACAAAGCAGGTCATGGACTCATTTTCCCTGTCAGCTGCAGAAACAAACCAACAGAGCTTTTGTTCAGGTCAACACCAGCTGGATAAGTGGAGACAGGAGACAGGAGGGTCCTGGGGTTTACAAAGTCACAGCCATGAACCAGAGCCAGCCAAAGAGACCTGGGACATGGCAGCATGCAGTTAGACTCCTCAGGCATCAGGCCTCCCAGGTAAAGGTGTGACAGGGGGAGAGGGTGACAAGGAGCTGATGGCCAAGGTTCAGCCAGGTCACCACAGGGCAAGAAGGAGAGATTAGGTGGGCACACATCACCTCTAAGAAGGAAGTAGGTAATTATGAGTGGGAGGAAATAGCCATAAAGGCTTGTGATATGGCTCAGCATATAAGGGGATTTACTAATGACCTAAGTTTGATCCCTGGGCCCCATATGATAGAAGGAGAGAACTCCCACAAGTTGTCCTCTGACCTCCACATGCCCACCACAGCACATGTATATACACAGAAACACACACACACACACACACACACACACACACACACAAATTTAATACAAAAATTAAAAAAAAAAAACAACCAAAATCATAAGCTGTCAGTCAGGGAGTCAAGTCATGCTGTTCCCCACATCTTAAGCTCACGTGAAAAACTGATACACGTTTAAAGGAGTGATTGTAACCATGAGTTCTCATTGACGTTATTAGTAACTTAACATCTGACCTTGCTCTAACAACGCCTGACTCCTGTGAGGCTGCCAGCGTCCTCTAATCTGCTTTACCATCACGGATCCAAAGCAACTGTGCCAATGGACATGGGCTGGAGCCTTTGAAACCATGAGCCAAAACAAACATTTCCTTACTAAATCAACCATCTCAGGCGTTTTATCACAAGGCTGGAAAGCTAACTTGTTCATAGACATGCAAACTTCCTACCGTACCAAAAGTTCCACCCAGAATATCTAGCTCCAGAGGCCATATTTGTACATGTAACTTTTCCTCTCTAAATGCTGGGCATGGGAGAGTCCTTTCTGACCTGGTCAAAAAAACACTGACGATGAAGACATTGAGCGTAGCTCAGAGAGTGTCAAGCACTAAGGTCAAGGGCACAGTGTCTCTCTTGCTGGTTTTTACTTCTCAAGGCTGTGCTCTAGAAGCATCTAGATAATTAAAATGGTCTAGGGATTTGGGACTAGTGAAAAGAAAAGGAAGAAGAGGTATTTAATTTGATGCAGAAAAAGAGAGATAAGCATCACTTAGAAAAAAGGAATTGAATTGAATAGGTTTACAAGAGCAATTAATTTACAAATTTCCTGCATATTTATAATACTTTTTTCTTTTTCTTTCCTTCCTTCCTTCCTTCCTTCCTTCCTTCCTTCCTTCCTTCCTTCCTTCCTTCCTTTCTTTCTTTCTTTCTTTCGTTTGGGTTTAAAGAGAAGGAGGTTCTCTTTAAACGTTTGGGTTTAAAGAGAAGGAGGTTCTAAAACTCAGTCGTTCAGAAGACTATACACTAGATAGGCACCTACAAGGAATGATAATTTGACAGACGGGAGATACAGCTAAGTGTTTTCTAGAATGTAATCCTATGATCTCATCGACAAAAAGGGTGTTTGTTTGCTTGTTTTACTAATTAGATGCATACCATTGACCAAATCTCAATACAGCTTTGCCAGTGTGAGGACAGAGGAGGAGATTTTTCTAAAAATCAGATCATTTCCTAAAAGCCCTGACTGTCTGAGAACGCATATCAACACTGTTCTTATTTCTGACTTGGTCTGGGAAACCCAGAGTCTGGTTGTTGGGAGAATCATCTTCTGGCATATTGGCCTTGTTTTGTCTTTTCTATAAAGAATTCGGTGATGGCTCGATCTTGCTGCTGCATTGCGGGTGTATTTCTGTAGCACGGGGATGCTGTCACAAACACTGCCTAGCAGCACCTTCCAGGAGAGGGGTGGATAACAGTGCCATTCTATCAGTATTTGTTTGCAGTCCAAGGGCAGACTAGGGCAAAATGTCTGCTGTCAGTTTAGAACTGTTCTCAAGCAAATGAATCAAACCACTGATTAAATTAAAACAAAGACATATAGAAGAAGAAGGCCTAACCTAGGACTCAACAGTTATCCCTTTCAAGACTGTCACATCTCGAAATTAGCAGATAATTTGTTATTGTCTTCATGAGCCACTTGGAGCATAATTAGAAAGTCTCGCTTTTGAATACCCCATGTTGAATTCACAATGGAGAAGAGAGAACTTCAGAACAATTAGACCCTGCAGACAATTGGATGTGTTCCCCAAAGGTCTGTGCTTCCTTTTCTTCTCCCCTGTGGAGCCAGGTGTGGGGGAGCAGCTGCCTGTACAGTTTAGAATCCTTATCTCCATCCACAAAACACACGCACAAGCCTTCTAAAAGACCCTGCTTACCACCGAAGGTGGAGGCCGACAGGCTTGCATAATTCACCAGGGTCCTTGACGGGGCTTAGCAGAGCACTGGGTGTGAACCCAGGTCTAGCTCAGCTTTGAAGCCACTGTCTTTCACGATGGAACTCTAAGGAACATTATGGAAATCACAGGTGCTGCAGTTGTGGAAACAAACTCCATCCTCCAAAGAAAGTGGATACATGTTAGCTATTCAAAAGATACCAGGACTGCCATGCAGCCCAAAGCTAGTAAAAATACACACATAGAGACCAGACATCAATCCCCAAATCAGAGTGGTGAACCGGGTGGGTATGGAGAGAGCATCCTCCACACGGAACTGGGGAGTTTGAGGGTACGGCTCCCTGGGCTGGTACTTCCTAACACCATATTCATCTGAGAAGATGTGCTTTTCAGACAAATTTCACAACCAAAAATTTTTGAAGAAATTTTATTTCTAAAAGCCAAAAAAATAAACTTACATTATACTCCGTGATCTTTTGTGGGGCTGAATTTTGTCTTGTTTCTTTTGAGAATGTCGTGTCTTGTTAGAGAAACCACCTTCAGACATCCTCTGAGGTTTCTCTGGATTTCATTTTCACTCTTAGCCCAAGTAGGGGAAGGTGTGTTAGATGGATGGACTCTTTCCTGGTCTCTGTGAAGGGCTCCTTATTTGGACAAGTTGGTAATAGGTCACTTTGTGAATGAGCACCGAGGGTGTGAGCTAAGTGAGATCATTCAGCCACAAAATGACAAATATCTCAGTCCCCTTATGCAAGATAATCTAGAGCCAATCATAAGCACAGGAAAAATGGTGAGGTGGGGAGCAGAGTTTGTTTAGTGGGCACTGAGCTTCTGTTGGGTAAGAGAGGGAAAGAGCTTTAGAGAAAACCAAAACATAAATATCTTCAATGCCATTGAACTGTACACTTAAATTTTAAACTGTACACTTAAAATTCAAATTTTAAATATTAAAATGTAAGTACATTTAAAGTTGCAAATTTTGTAACGTACGTCTATCACAATTTTTAAAATTAGGAGAAAAATGTAGGGTACAGTTGCTTAAATGCAAACAAACTGAGGTCCTAAAAAAAAAAAAATCAGGAAGGGACTTGCTGAGTCAGTGGCTGTCGCCTGTGAGTGGGGTGTGAGACGGGGGGGGGGGGGGGGGGGGGCGGGGGCATTAGAGAGGGTGGGGGAGAAAAGAGTGGGGGGGGCAGGGAGGGGGTGCGGGAGGGGGAAGGAGAGGGAGAGAAAGAGACATGCAGTGGCCCAGGAGCACACTGACTAGGGAACTGGGCTGAGCACTGTGTGTGGCTCCCCCTAGTGGGACAAAGGTGGAACCAAAGAGCACTGGGGGCACGCTGAAAAGAACCCACGGATGTTCTGGACCCAAAGGAGTGAGGATATCCGGGGTATGGATGCCAGTGAACTAATGCAAGGTCAGAGAAGACAGGACACAGATGGACAGGAGGGTGAAGAGAGAGGCAACTCAGAATAAGACCTGGACCCAAGCAGCCTGACCTTGAGGTGGCTTGTGGGGCTGAGGAGGGAGCAGGGAGGGCAGAGTGGGTATCCAGGCACGGCCAGGCTGCATGGGAGCAGGCACACCATCAGAGAGAAAAGATCCTGAGAAAGTGCAAATTCCAATTAGATCCTCTTCTCCCTAGAGTGCCAGGGAAGCATTCTCCCACATCACACTTACATTGCAATTCATCTCATTTCTGTCCACCGCTTACCTAGATGGGTATCCATAAGGGAATTTTGTGTATTTTTGAGAACAATGGGGCCAGTGAGGTGGCTCGGTGGGTAAAGGTGCTTGCTGCCAAGCCTGACAACCTGGATTTGAGCCCCTAAAACACACATGGGGGGGAGAACAGACTCTTACAAGTTGTTCTCTGACCTCTCTATGATACATGTGCCACGGTACACACATGCCTACACACACACACACACACACACACACACACACACACACACACACACA
>CABHPR010143869.1:42486-57000 GCA_902168415.1 Peromyscus melanophrys | reverse complement strand
CTCCTCCTCCTCCTCCTCCTCCTCCTCCTCCTCCTCCTCCTCCTCCTTCTTCTTCTGATATATATTAGTTACTTTTCTCATAGGTAAATACAAATACAACTTAAGAAAGGAAGGGTTTATTTTGGCTCACAATTTGAGGATTCCGTACATTGTGCTGGAGAAGGCAGATGCTCGAGGAAGTTGGCCATTGTATCCACGGTCAAAACACACACACACACACACACACACACACACACACACACGCACACGCACACGCACACGCACACGCACGCACACACGCACACGCACACGCTCGAAGGGGCACAGAGAGAGGTGGTGGTATGGTGTGGAGGCTAATGCTGTGTTCACTTTCTCCTTTTTTTTTTTTTTAACTTTATTTATTTATTTTTTGAAATTACATTCATGATATTCATTAATTACACTCATGATATTAATCACACTTGTGGTATTCATATATAACATTCACAGTATTCATTCAATTATATATATAATATATATATAATTTAATTTTAAATGTTGAATGTCATTTATTTAAGGGGAGAGGAGGTCTTAAATACAGGCTTACAGCACAATGGGAGGACCCTGGATGGCAGAAGTTCGCTACTGATGTTTTACAATCTTGCTTCTAATCTGTTAACGCCCATTATTCAGGGTACCAGGCAAGGAACTTCCCTTAAGCATTCAGGAGGGTGGAACCTGGCAGGGAATTAGCATAGGGAGGATATCAAGGTCAAGGTCCGCAAGCAAGGCAACAGTTACCCAAAACGGGGGCCAGGGCCCTACAGGTCCCCCTTTTATTAAAAAATGAGCTTCTGACTTGGGTTGCGTGGGACATCAGCAGGTCACCTTACCCGTCATGGAGACGCCTGCCCAGGCCACACAGGTGCTCTGTCTTAGGTTGGTGAGCACCCCCCAGGCGTTACCCGTCTCTGAATACTCATTATCATACAGGCTCAATCGTGTCACTTTCTCCTTTTTATTAAGACCCCAGATCCCATGGAATGGTTAGTTGGGCCATCCACCTCAACTAACCCAATCTAGAAACATCTTCACAGACATGCCCAGAGATTTGTATCCTCGGTAACTCTTGATCCTATCATAGGCCAGTTCATCTCCACACCTGCAGTTTTTCTTGGCAAATATCCCATGGTATTTGCACCTCCAACACCCTGGGATCTCCTTGTTTTTTGAGACAGGGTCTGCTCTGCAGACCAGGCTTCTTTCAGGCAATCCTCCTGGCTCAGCCGCCTACGTGTTAGGATTACAGGCATGTGCTAATGCACCTACCTGTTTACTCCCTGCTTCCTTCTTTTCTTCTTTCCTTCTTGTGTTTTCAGGCAGGGTCTTATGTACCCAGGCTGACCTTGAACTCAATATTTAGCTGAGAATGAACTTGAATTGATTCATCTGCTAAGTGCTGGGATTGCAGGCATCCATCACCACACCTGGATTTATTTTCATCTTCATCATGTATCTGTTAGCACAGGTTCATAATTTTATATAATGAAATATATAAACATTTATTTTATTGTTTGTAAATATTGTCTCATCTTATAGGAAGTTTCCAAGTTAGCTTTTTTATATTAGAATCTATTGATCTTCAAAGCCACTTTATCATACATCAAGGTTTAATACATGTGGGGGCATATTTCTTTCCCCAAAAGTGTACTATATTTTTGCTTAGTCTGTACCCATGCCTCATTCTCTTAATTGATGATTTAAGTTTTCAAGTAAATCTTGATTTCCATGTGAGTCTTTATGTCTTGGAAGGTTTTTGTATCTTCTCTCTATATTTTAATATCAGCTTGTCAAAGTCTTTAATTGGAATCATGTTGATGAACTGATACCTTTATGACATAGAGTCTTCCTATCCATGAATAGGGGATATAGTTTCATTTGAATCTTTACATTTACATTTTACAAATGTTTTAAATTTTTTTATTCAAAAAAGAGGCATACATTTGCTGGATTTACTTTTAAGTGTCTCGTGGTTTTTGGCTTTACAGATGGTATTTTTCATAGTGGCTTCTGCTTCTCTATTATCTTCCTTAAAAACTATTCGGTGATTGTTACTGGTATCTGCTTGTTAGATTGTTAAGTTATATATTACAATCCCATTAATTTCAATGATTCATCAGTAGATTCTGGCTTGATCTTGTGCAGGTAACCACAGCTGCTTGTTAGACTGTTAAGTTATACATTATAATCCCATTAATTTCAATGACTCATCAGTAGGTTCTGGCTTGATCTTGGGCAGGTAACCACAGCTGCTTCGAGTTTTGTCATGCTCAGGAGACAGCATTTCACAGCTCTCCCCCACATCCTCCAGCTCTGACACTCTTTGTCCCCTCTTCTGAATTGTTCCCTGATCTTTGTTGGAGAGGGAAGGTGACACAGATGTCCCATGGATGGGTGAGCACTTCAAGTCACTTCCTCTCGGTACCTGGAACAGTTATAGACTTCTACACTAACTACCAACTACTACAAAAAGAAGCTTCTCTAAGGTTAAAAGCAGCAAAAACCTATGGGTATAAACATAAATATTTAGAAGGCAGTTCGACAGTACAGCCACACAGCAAAATAACAACAATAGGGTCCATCTAGGGCCTATGGCTTCCCTAGCCATGTATCTTAGTCACTTTTCTATTGTGACAAAGCATCATGACCAGGGAATCTTATAAAAGAAAGCGTTTAACCGGGACTTCCAGTTTCAAAGGGTCAGAGTCCACGCTGACAGAACAAAGGCAGGGTAGCAGCAACAGGTGGAATCTCACATCTGGATCCACAAGCAGGAGAGCAGAGAGAGCATACAGCAAATGTCCTGAGCCTTTTGAAACTTCAGAGTCTGCCTTTGACACACACCCTCCAACAAGGCCACACCTCATAATCCTTCTTCAACAGGTCTACCAACTGGAGACCAAGTTTTCAAATATACGAGCCTGTGGGGGCCATTCTTGTCCAAACCACCACACCATGTGTATTCATTACCTTTCTATTGCTGTGATAAAATGCCGTAACCAAAGCAACTCATTGAAGAAATGGTTTGTTATGGGCTTATGGGTCCAGAGAAATAAGAGTCTGTGCTGGATAGTTTTTTGTCAGTTTGACACAATCTAAAGTAAGGAGGGAACCTCAATTGAGAAAATGCCTTCATAAGATCTGGTTGTAAGGTATCGTCTTAATTAGTGATTGATGGGGGAGGGCCCAGCCCATTGTGGGTGGTGCCTTCCCTGGGCTGGTGGTCCTGGGTTCTATAAGAAAGCAGGCTGAGCAAGACATGATGAGCAAGTCAGTAAGCAGACTCCATCCATAGCCTCTGCATCAGCTCCTGCCTCCGGGTTCTTTTCCTGTTTGACTTCCTGTCCTCACTTCCTTCAATGATGAACAGAGACGTTATAGTACAGACCAAATAAACTCTTTCCTCTCTGAGTTGCTTTTGGCCATGGTGCTTCATCGCAACAATAGTAACCCTAACGAAGACAGAATCCATCACAGCAATAGTAACCCTGATGAAGACAGAATCTATCACTGTCCTGGCGGGGAAGTGTTGCAGCAGGCATCAGGCATGGCAGCACAAACAGGTGAGATATCACATCTCAAACCACAAGCAGGAGACAAAAGGAGAAAGCTTGAAGTGATACAAGTCTTTAAGCTCTCAAAACCAGCCCCTCGTGACATCCTTCCTCCAGCATGGCTACACCTCCTATGCCTGCCTAAACAGGACCATGATGGGAGTGTCTTTTTCCACGCTGTGAAAATATGTTGCTCTGATTGGTTGACAAATAAAATGCTGATTGGCCAGTAGCCAGGCAGGAAGTATAGTTGGGACAAACAGGAGAATTCTGGGAAGGCTGAGTCAGGAGTCGCCAACCAGACACAGAGGAAACAAGATGTAAAGGCAGAACTGAGAAAAGCGGCTTATTTATGTTTAGTCACACGGCTTGGTACTTTTTTTTAGTTCTGCCTTCACATCTTGCTTCCTCTGTGTCTGGCTGGTGCCCCCTGACTCAGCCTTCCTCTTCCCAGAATTCTCTTCTCTACAAGACCACCAACTGGAGACCAAGTATTCATTCAAACTGCTACTCCATGCCCTTCTGACAGATTTACAATATGAGGCACCTCTCCTGCGGAGAAATTATAAAGTGGTTTGTTATTCCCATAATATTTATGCCACTGTTGACCCAGTGGGCACATCTTGCCGAGCATGTTGATATTGCAGCATTGGCGGCCCATCACTAGGTAAGATTATTTCTCCTCCAGCATCCTGCATAACATCTTCTAGCACCATGACATCTTCTAGCACCATGACATCCAGCCAGCAGGAAGGGAGTTTTCCGGTCAGTTCAAGATTGATTTCTCTATCTCCTGCAACCAGAGTTGGTGGTATCTTCCGTGATAGGGGCCTATCATCTTAGTTATGGCAGGAAACCAAGATCAATGCAATAGCTGTGTTGTTTGGTGGTACTTCTGGAGCCTCCATGACCTATAACTCATACCTGGCACTGAAGTTTGCATTGAAGAATTCATGTCCTCTGGGAAAGTATTGTCTACCCATGTCTGGACCCTCTGTTCCAGCTCCTCTTTTGACAAATGAGTGGGGTTTCATAAGGCTTCTCTACACATGCCTAGTTTGGGTTAACTCTGCCATCCCTTCATTTTCCCATCTTATGTCCCAGCCTCACTTAGTCCTTTAGCCTCTGCCCTGCTCTTTCATAATCACAGGTGCTCTGCTGTCTCTTATTTTACTTTTCACTCGGGTTACAAGGTTGTAAGTTTCCACACAGCTTTACCATACACACTTGGCTTTGGCTAACCCTTCTCCTGTCTCCTCTTTGCCCGACTCCTATCCGCTCCCTGCTTGAATCTGTCTTTATTCCTCAACTCTACCTTCACTTGATCTATATCCTACTACCCTCGCCTCCCTTAGTGTTTTATTTTCCTTTCGCTAACTTGCTAGCAAGGATCCCTTGTGTAATGACACATTGGTGATACCGGGAAGACAAGCGTCGTTCTTGTTTTTACAGGAATGCTCAGTATTTCAGCATTATGGAAGATATTTGCTGGAGGTGTGTTGACCAATTGCTAACAGTCTTATTAAATAAAAAAACATGGAGCCAGATATTGGGGTCAAAACCTGAGAGATCAGAGAAATAGGAAAAGCCACAGCTAACTTCACCTCACCAACTCTACAGCTTCCAAAGAGAGCTACTTCCTATATAACCACATCTATATGCCTTTCTGTTCTGTTCTCTCATTGGCTCTCTTAGCTCTACATCACTTCCTCTTCCTGTCCAGCTCTGTCACTTCCTGTCTGTCTGTACAGACCTCCAGACCTCTATGGTTAGTGCTGGGATTAAAGGCATGTGTCACCACACTTGGCTCTGTTCCCAGTGTGGCCTTGAACTGACAGAGATCCAGACAGATCCCTGCCTCCCAAGTGATAGGATTAAAGGCATGTGCTACCATTGCCTGACTTCTATATTTACTTATAGTGACTGGCTTTTTCCTCTGATCCTCAGATAAATTTTATTGGAGGACACAGTATATTGGGGGACACAATACCTCAACACAGAGGTGTTTTGAATTTAAAAAAGCTCGTTTTCCTTTAGACACCAATGAAAATTTTTGTTATGTTAATTTTATCAAGCTGTTTTTCTCAGTCTATTGAGTTAATCACTTATTTTTCTTATTTTAAATCTTTAAATTTCATAAGTACATGAATACATTTTTCTAATATTAGAGCAACTTATATTTTTATATAAACATAGTGGTCATAAGGAATATGCAGAATATCAGAAGGTAAGCCACTATTCTCTATTTATGATCTTTTCTTCTTTTGGTATACATGATGATAATTGGCTTGGAGTTTTCCTTTCTTGTATTTTTAAAATCTTGCTTTCATACTGATGTTATATGAATTTTATAAAATAGTTTGAGCCTGTTCTAGTTTGTTTTTACTGCTGTGATAAATACCATGACCAAAAGCAACTTGGGGCGGAAACGGTTTCTTTGGCTTACACATCCTAATCACAGTCCACCATGGAGGAAAGCCAAGGCAGAACTGAGGCAGGAGCCTGGAGGCAGGAACTGAAGCAGAGACCATAGCAGAATGCTACACTGGCTTGCTAAGTATTTCATACCCATCCACGGGTGGCACCACCCACAGTGGGCTGGACCCTCCCACATCAATCATGAATCAATAAAATACCCCCACAGACTTCCCTATCGGCCAATCTGGCAGAGGCAATTCTTCAGTTGAGGTTCCCTCTTTCTAAATGACCCTAGCTTGTGTCAAGTTGATGAACAATTAATCAGCACAGAGTCTTACTTTTCTCTTTAAAACGCCTCTAGAAGAGGGTATGTAAAATTGAAATTAGTTGTTTATGGAAATTTTTGATTCACATATCCTTATTTTACCTATAATCTCCCAAGTGAAGTGGGGAGGCAGAGACACAGAGAGGCTGACGATTCCAAAGCTGGATAATAAATCAGAATGAAAATGATCAGCGTTAACAATTCTGTCTTCCTGCAGTGTTGACAATGTGTAGCTAATGAGAGAGAAAAGAAAGTAATTATGGATTGCTAGACTCTGTTCTGAGACTGCAGATAGGATGGGCAAAATAAAAAAAAACTCCAATCCTCCATTGAAAGAAAGAAAATCTTTCTGCACAGAAGACAAACAGCAGCTGATTGCCTCTTCTTTCTAGGAGGCATCCGGAGCACAGACTGATGATCCCTGACACCCCTCAGAAGGCTGTGTTGCCATAGACACACGCTAGGGAGAAAATTCCCTTCGCTTCATACATTTCACAAAAGGAGTGTTGATTGAGAGCAAACACATTCATACAAGAAAAAGTATACATAAAAGGGAAAACAAAATTAGAATATGAGCTTCTTTCTTTCCTAACTCACTCCTTCAGAACCTTTCTCAGCCAATGAGAGGAGTAGTTTGATGAATGGCATGTATGTCCATTCGGATGCTCCTTCTTAACTCATTCAAATAAACTGAGCATTAAGAAGCTTTTCTCTTTTAAATTTACTTCTCATGTGATTGTGTGAGGCCAGAACTGGAACAATATACCTCACAGGTTAAGGGCTCTGTTTGCAGTTAAAGAATAAGCTCCTGTTTGTCCTGTGCTAAGCCCGTGCAAGTGAAGGTTTCTATTTGTAATTAAGAATAAGTTCTAGTTTCCTAGATCTGATGTTAACTGCTAGCAAACCCCATTCACGTGATGTGTATCTTTACCCTTGTTCCTTCCCATTCAATATATCTTTCCTACAACGTGTAACAGCCAACAATCTCACCCCCATGAACACCTTATCTCTCCTATAAAAGGGGCTTCAAGAGGCTGGCAGGGGCTGCTCTCTCAAAACCCAACTTAGGGTGAGGACAACCCACTGGCCAGTCCTGAGTGCACCCCGAAATACAGCTTGCTTTAATTGGACAGTTGTGGATTTGGTCTTTCCTCCTTGTGAGCCTCAGGTTTTAAAACTGTGTCACCTTTGTTGAAATGGATGGATTAGTCATCGGCTCCCTGCACATTAGATCAGAACCACTGTTATTTTATAGTATTTCTGTATTTTTCCAGGAAGACAGATAACATGAGTTTCAGTCTCACGTTACAAATGGGAATCCCCTGAGAGTTGTCATCCTTTCCCAGAACTGATTATTAGTCATCTAATTAAAAACATAATAGATCCCTGCTTAAAAGTCTATCCTCTGATTGTAGACCTCTGTTACAGGATTAGTCACTGAGAACTAGGACTTGCCTAGTGTGGTGGTTAGTGTTGATCGTGATCCTGACAGGATTCAGAATCACTTGGGGGAACAAACCTCCAGTATCACCTCGGGGAATTTTTTTTTAGATTAGGTTAACATCTGGGCATGCTTGTGAGAGACTGTCTTGATTACGATAACCAAGGTGTGAAGACCCACCCTAAAAAGGCCACTACATGCTAGGGGCTTGCATCCTGGTCAGCCTAAAAAGGAGGAAGCTGCCTGGGCAGAGGCATTTCTTATTCTCTGCTACCTGAGTTCAGTGTCACCATGCCAGCCCCACCACGACGGACCCTAGAATTGTGAACCAAAATAATCTCTGTCCCTTCATTTCGTCAGCAACAGAAGGAACCAAGATGACCAAGGACAAGAAAGCCTGGACTTTTGTGTGTGAATGGTGCTGGGAACTGGAGTCAGGGCCTCACACATGCTAGAGAGTGTTCTACAGTCCCAGCTTTTTTTTTTTTTTCCTTTTTTAAAAAAATGTTTTTATTTATTTATTATATATACAGTATTCTGCCTGCATGTGTCCTTGCAGGCCAGAAGAGGGCACCAGATCTCATTATAGATGGTTGTGAGCCACCATGTGGTTGCTGAGAATTGAACTCAGGACCTCTGGAAGAGCAGTCAGTGCTCTTAACCACTGAGCCATCTCTCCAGCCCCCTTTTTTCCTTTTAAAATAAGGTCTCACCTCACTATGTAGCCCTGGCTAGTCTGGACTCTCCTGTAAATCAGGCTGGACGAAAACTCACAGAGACCCACCTGCCTCTGCTCACGAAGTGTTGAGATTAAAGGCATGCACCCCCCCCCCGGCCTCTTTAATATTCTTTTATTCACCTCTTGGCCACAGAAGCAAAATGAGCAATATGTTATGGAACTGCACGCATGTCATTTTTCACAGGACAGATTGAGTGCACTTTAATGCTGTACTGTTACTTGAATTTTTATAGAATGTTGAATGGGTTTTAGAAATGGCTCATTTTTCATTTATTCAATACATTAAAAGTAATTTAAAGTTAGCACACAAAGAATGTGTTTGTCATGCTTTGCTCCTCGTTGATCCCCACTGATCTCCGTGCTCCCCACTGCTTGCTGCTGTCCTCCCTCCTTTGAAGTAGGGTCCTATTTTAGCTTTCATTTCCCATTGACCGCACTCCTCTCTTGTTCCTCTCTCATCTCGTCTCCTTAGGAATTGGCTGGAACAGGCTGAACTGTGTTCCCTCAAAGCTCCTAAGTTGAACCCCTAACCCATCAGTAGCTAAGGATGTAACTGTGTTTGATGACAAGAATATTTGCAGAAGCTATTAAGTCAGAAGGGAAGTGTTGGGGAGGACCCAAATTCAACTTCCTGGTGTCCTTGTTAGAAGAGGAGATTTGGACACAAGAGACGCCAGAGATGACTGTGGAGAGGACAGGCCATTGCCAAGCCAAGGACAGATGCCTCAGGAGAAACAGAGTTGCCCACACCTTGACCTTGGGGTTTTGGGCTCCAGGAGGTTTTAAACTTCTGCTGTGTAAGCCACTCTTCCCTGGTATTTTGTGATGAAAGTCCTGGAAAACGGGCTGAGGAGGTGAGATTCTCAGTCACCAATGAGAAACATCCTAAGGACCCTTCAGAGTCATAAGCCACAAATTGAGGCTTTCAAAAAGGGAGTCTTAACAGAAACTGAAAAACGAAGATTGTGTAAATACTCGGAGTCACTCTGCGAACAGCATTCACCAGCCTGGAAAAATAGCTCCAAATGAACCGAACACTCAATGGAATCACATTATGCAGAAGCCTGGCAGAGATTCAGTGTGTTTGCAAGTTAATAAGTTATAAACAGTTCTATATTCTTTTCTGGGCCTTTTTCCAGAAGGAATTATTTAGTTTAGGATTCATTTTTGCATTCAAATAAATGTGTAATAAAGTCTCTTTCGAAACAGCAAATTCATAGGAAGATTTACTTGAGGTGTTTCTATTTTGTGTTTTTATTGTGTAACTTATTGAAGAGAAATTCTTGTAACATAAATTAGCCAGTTTAGGGTGGCAACTCAGTGGCATTAATTAAATTCACAATACTGTGCAGCCAATACCTCGATTTAATTATGAAACATTTGTATCGGTCCTAAGCAAAATCCTTAACCATGCAACAGTTCCCACCCATTGCTGTCTTCCTTTGGCAACTGGGACCAACCAATCCATGTTCTGTCTCTACAGGTTTACCTGAATCCTTCATGGAAGTGGGGTCACAATGGCGATGGCCTTATTCCTTAACCTAATATTTCCAGGATTCATTCATGTTACAGTCTGTACTAGTATTTTGGTCCCTTTCGAACTGAGTAATGTTCCACTGCATGTACCTGCCACACCTTCTTGATACACTTTTCCTTTTACTGAAAACAGATTTTTTTTCTCACATACTATATCCTGATACGTTTTCCTCTCCCTCTACTCCTCCTAGTTCCTCCCCCCCTTCCCCTCCAGATCCACTCCCTTTCTCTCTCTCATTAGAAAACAAACAGGCTTCTAAGGGATAATATTAAAATAAAACCCAATAAGATACAATAAAAACTAGCACATCAGAGTTGGACAAGACAAACCAGAAGGAAGAGAGCCCAAGAGAAGGCACAAGAATCAGAGCCCCATTTGTTCGCACACTCAGGAGCCCCTCGGGAAGAATTAGATGGAGACATCCCATTTAGGGCTGAGTATCTCGAGGTCTCTCACTCTGCATAATGCCCGCCTGTGGGTCTCTGCATTTGTTCCCACCTACTGTGGGAGGAATCTTCTCTGATGATGGCTGAGCAAGGCGCTGATCTATGAGAATAACAGAATGTTATTAGGGGTAATTTTATTGCTATGGTTTTTGTTGTAGTTGTTTTGTGGGGCTTTTTGTTTGTATTTGGCTTTACCCTAGGATCCTGGGCTATCTAGTCTGTGATGCTTGGTCACCCAAGCAGTGTTAGGTATGGGTTCCATCTTGTGGAATAGACCTGAAGTCAAATCAGATATTGGTTGGTTACTCCCATAAGTTTTGGGCCCCCAATGTCCTAGCATAGCTTGCGGGCAGGACACCATTGTGATCAAAGGGTTTGTGTCTGGTTTGGTGTTTATGTTTCTCTTTTGATAGCCTGCAGAGTACCTTCCTGTACCAAAGCCACTGAAACGTAGGATAAAGGCTTTATGTAGGCACCTGCTCAACTTCTCCATGTTCAATGAGTTATATATATATGTTATTTTCAGCAATGGGCCCTTGTCAATTTGTGGAGAGGTTTTTAATCATACAAGTCTTTCACTTACATGGTTAGAGTTATCCCAAGATATTTTGAATTATATTTGAGGCTATTGTGAAAGGTGTTATTTCCCTGATTTCTTTCTCAGTCCATTTGTTATCTGTATATTGGAGGGTTACTGATTTTTGTGACTTAATTTTGTATTCAGCCACTTTGCTGAAAGTGTATATCAGCTGTAGGAGTTTCCTGGTAGAATTTTTAGGGTCACTTATGTATGCTATCATATCATATGCAAATAAAGATACTTTGGCTTCTTTCTTTCCAATCTGTATCCCCTTGATCTCCTTCAGTGTCTTATTGCTCTAGCTAAGATTTCAGGTATTATATTGAATAGATAATGGAGAGAATGGACAACCTCATCTTGTTCCTGATTTTAGTGGAATTATAGGAGCTGGAGAGATGGATCAAGGGTTAAGAGCACTTGTTGCTCTTGCAGAGGATTCAGGTTCAGTTTCCTATACTGCACAGTAGCTAACAACAGCCTGTAATCCAGTTCCGGGGAATCTGACACCCTCCTCAGGCCTGCATACACATGACACACAGATACACATGCAGGCAAGACACCCACAGTCCTAAAATAAAAATAAATAACCTTTCAAGCATAGGTAATACCCATACAAACTTACCGTGCTCTACTGGGGAAGTCAAAGGCATCTTAGTTTCTATCTAGTTCAAATGCCTGGTTTTCAGGCATGGAAACCAAATACATAGAAGAAGGTAACTCTCCCTCCATTTGTAACTAATCCAAGGACTACATTTCTCCATTAAGTATTTCAAAATAAAAAT
Source organism: Peromyscus melanophrys (assembly GCA_902168415.1). NCBI lineage: Eukaryota > Metazoa > Chordata > Mammalia > Rodentia > Cricetidae > Peromyscus > Peromyscus melanophrys. The sequence goes on along the minus strand of CABHPR010143869.1, from coordinate 45,160 downwards.
CTCTGCTAGGCTTTTTTTCTGACTTAGTTGAGATATCTGGTCTTCACTTTAAATTTCTTATTTACTCGCATTGGGGTTAGTCTGGGTGTTCAAAACCCAGAGAAGAGTTCTGGCAATTACCTGGGCTGCTCACCATGGAGACTCCCTATGGCACCATGAGATAGGAGCCCCTCATCTTGCCAGCCCCAAGATGAAGCGTGCAGGCCTTCAATGATGTTCCCTTACCTCCAACAGGCCCTGGTAACTTCAGCCCCACTCCTTTCTTCTCAGGCCTGCCCCAAACCGGATACCTTTAGATTTACTTAACTCAGCCTCTCTCAAAAACACAATGGCCTTTAAAGTCTGGTAAGTTTTGTTGCCTAACTGGTGGTTATGTGACGACATGAAGAAAACCCTATCTCACTTTTCATCGTACGTTGGGTGTAGGACACATAGCAACTGGTAGTTCTTTGGATTTTTATTTCATGTGCCATGAGCAAGACCAGCAGAGATGTGGTTAATTTTACACGTAAACAAAAAAGGTAACCACCAGCAGAGGAAGGCTTGAGGACCCAGAAAGATATTCTTTGGAATCATATAATTTCAGGATTAGAAGAATTTTTGTTGTCTTTGAGACATTGCATTCTTTGAGGCTTGTGACTTTGAGAACTTGATCCTCTTTCCTCTACTTCCCAAGTTCTGGGATTATAGGAACATGGCATAATGCCCAGCGTGTTGAAAGCAATTTAAAAGGATTGCCTTGTTTAGCAAAACACCCTTTCTTCCCTCATCTCTCTCTAAGGGTGTGTAAATGCTCATGTGGGTGTAGGTACACAAGCATGTGCATGTGTGTGAAGGCCAGAGAGCCACATTAGGTGTTTTTCCCAATAGCTCTCCAAATTATTTATTCAGTGAGGGTCTCTCACTGCATCCAGAATTTATCAATTCAACTAGAATAGCCAACCAGTATGCCTCAGGAATCTCCCTGTCTCTACCTCTCTGACACTGGGATTGCATGTCTGCCCTGCTGTGCCTGGCTCTTATTTGAGTACTGGGGATCTGAACTTAGGACCTTGCAGCAAGCACTTAACTTACTGAGCCATCTCCCCTGTGCCCCTTCCCCTACCTTTTGTTAGAGATAGGGTCTTGCTTTTCATCCTCTCCTGGCCTTGAACTCTAGATCCTCTTGGATTCACAAACAGGGCTGCATCACATGTGTGTGCTGCTATTCTTACCCCTTTCTAACTTTTCATTGTGTTGACTTTTCATGGAGAGATGAAAACAAATGCCTACTCATCTCAGATAGGGCACCAATGACAGGCCAAACTCCAGTCTCACCAAAGTCAAAGTTGCCAGAAAAGGGAGTTATTGGGCTCAGAACACTTATAAGAGTGTGGATAGCTAGGCGGTGGTGGCGCACGCCTTTAATCCCAGCACTCGGGAGGCAGAGCCAGGCAGATCTCTGTGAGTTCAAGGTCAGCCTGGGCTACAGAGTGAGTTCCAGGGAAGGCGAAAAGATACACAGAGAAACCCTGTCTCGAAAAACCAAAAGAAAAAAAAAAGAGTGTGGATAAATCCAAAATAGCTGCATCATCACTAGTCACCACCACCACCACCACCACCACCACCACCACCACCACCACCACCACCTCCATCATCACCATCACCACTACCACCATCATCATCATCACCACCATCATCAATATCACCATCATCATCACCATCATCACCACCACCATCATCAATATCACCATCATCATCACCACCACCACCACCACCACCATCATCAATATCACCATCATCATCACCATCATCACCGTCACATCCCATCATGGATGATGACCTCCTGGTAGCTGCATGAGAGGGTTCCACTTTCAAACAACCTTTCATTTTCTGTGTACTCCAGTATCTCTCAAGATCACTTGCAGCTGGAGTGGGTTGAGGGTGGAGGATGAAGGGTGAGTGGTGGTACAGAAGAGTGACAGCTGGACTCTCAGGTGAGAAGACTCCTTGTCTATCATTAGAGAATGACGGAAAGCTTCACTATCAATACTCCTCTATCAATATTCCTTCACTATCAATACTATGTATCAATAGACATAGTTACCTCTATTGTTTTCCTGATCAGTGGCCATGGCTACCAGGCCAAGGCATTTTAGATGGCCATGGTGTAAACATGTTACAACCAGAGGGAAGAAGGTCACACTAACATTCTTGAATGTCCTACAAATCTCTTCATGTCTTATTTTACTCAGTATCTCTTAGGTACTTGCTATTGTTAATTAATTTTCAAGTTATTGGCTTCTGGGACATAGTGACTTCTAGTTTTCCTCCATAGCTTTGGTCATTGTTTTTTGACTGGGGACTTTCCCCCATAGGGGACATTTGGGAATATCCAAATATATTTTTGGTTGTCCTTATAGGAAAGAAGATGATGTTTGTTTTTAGTAAGTAAAACAAATGTATTGGGAATGTACTATGTCATAAACATAGATGATCACATTTGTGTCTTTCTACAACATCAGAATTTATTGGATAACAGTAAGCTCACAGGGAACAGTGGTTTCCATGGCAGTAATTTTGTCAAATATACTTTCCTTTGTAAATATGGCCGAGACAAACAGAGTTCTTTAATTTTAATTACTGTTTGTGTGTGTGTGTGTGTGTGTGTGTGTGTGTGTGTGTGTGTGTGTGT
>CABHPR010143869.1:14605-42476 GCA_902168415.1 Peromyscus melanophrys | reverse complement strand
TGTGTGTGTGTGTGTGTGTGTGTGTGTGTGTGTGTGTGTGTGTGTGTGTTTTGAGTGGCAGACCCTTTCTTGGCTCTTGGTGAGTTTAACTTGGGAAACTGAGGTGCCAGACAGTCATGGACACCAAACGTACCCTGAGCCAGTGGCTTCCACACTCATTGTCTCCTGCCCAAGAAGAATAAGGAAACACCTACAAACAGTGAGCAGAGAAACCATAGATTGTTTTAAGGGGAAGTGAGAAAAAGCTGCGAATGGGAAGGGCTCCAAGGGAGGAATAATGACAGCCTGCTTGCCGCTTGGTCTTTTATGGATCTGTGGCAGAAGCTATGTGGAGATTGTGGCAGTTCTTACTGTGAACAGCCAGTTTTGAAGGCACCTTTGTCTGAGCCAGTAAGGAGACCACATACCTTACGCAAACTTCCTTAGCCCAACCAGAGAGTTGTTCATTTACTCAGGTTTGTGGCTGAGGGTGCTGTCTGACCAGGTCACAGTATACCACAGACCCTGTGCTGCTTCCTAAGGGAGGGTCTAACTCCTGACTCAGTGTTAACACTCAGATGACAGATTACAGGTCACACGGCAAATCTGCCTGTCTGAATTATGGAATAGCTGTAAACAGTTAAAGTAGCAAGAAGTCTCAAAGAGACAAGAAGCTAAGGCCAGTTCTTCTAGAACTCAGCACCTCCAGTCCAGGAATGGCACCACCCATCAGGGGCTGGGCCCTCCCCCATCAGTCACGAATAAAGAAAATGCCTGACAGCCGAATCTTTTTTTTTTTTTTTTTTTTTTTTTTGGTTTTTTCGAGACAGGGTTTCTCTGTGTAGCTTTGCGCCTTTCCTGGAACTCACTTGGTAGCCCAGGCTGGCCTCGAACTCACAGAGATCCGCCTGGCTCTGCCTCCCGAGTGCTGGGATTAAAGGCGTGCGCCACCACCGCCCGGCGACCGCCTAATCTTATGGAGGCATTTTCTGAATTGAAGTTCGCTCCTTTCAGATGAATCTACCCTGTGTCAAGTTGACATAAAACAGGACAACATACATGTCCCAATCCCATGGTTTGGTCATATAACATCGTTCACATGTTAACTAAGCCTTCTTCCTCATAGTGCAGGACATTCCCCCAAGCCTTAGAAACCTCATGAGAAGACACCTTACTTTGCTTGGTGGGACTGAAACTTCTCAGTTCCTACCCACCACTGTACTACTTGCTGCTGCCTTAAAAAGTTGCCTCAACACCTTTTTCTCAACCTCCTTCTGTAGTTTACTTTCGGTTGCTGTGACAACCACCATGACCAATAGCAACATGGGAAGAAAAGGGTTTATTTGCCTTATGTATCCTGATCACAGTTCTTCATGGAGGGATGCCAAAGCAGGAACTTAAGGCAGGAACCGGCAGGCAGGAACTGAAGCAGAAGACATGGAGGAACACTATTTACTGACTTGTTCTCCATGGCTCACTTAGCTTGATGTTTTTATACAACCCAGGACCACCTGCCCAGGGTGGCACTGCTCACAGTGAGCTGGACCCTCCCACATTAATCCTTCATTAAGAAAATACTGCCACAAACATACCCAGGTCAATTTGATGGAGGCATTTCTCTAACGAGATTATCTTCCCAAATAACTCTTAACTCATGTCAAGTGTTAAAAACAAAACAAAACAAACCACTAACCAGAATATCTCCTTTCTCTCCACCCATACCTGAAGGTTACCTTCCCCTTACATCTTTGACTATTTCTTCTCTCTAGGATTTCTTTTCTCAGCAGTCCTAAATCTTCAGGGCTGGTTCTGTGGACTCTGACCTCATGTGTGGGATTTTAGTGTGTTTCTTGGAGGCTCAAGGTCTTCTTAACCACTGCTGCTTGCTCCATACCTTGCTGTCATCAGAGCTCATTCTTTGCACCACCTAATGAAAGCTGTGCACTGACACAGTCCAGTGAGTGTCCCATATGCCGTGTGGTGCTTTGAATGAGAATGGCCCTCATAGGCTCATATATTTGAATGCTTAGTCCCCAGTCAGTGGAACTGTTTGGAAAGGACTAGGAGATGTGGCTTTATTGGAGGAGGTGTGTCACTGAGTGTGAGCTTTGGGTTTTAAAAAGCCCATGCCATTCCCAATTAGCTCCATTCCCCCTGCTTCCCTGCCTGCCTCTTACTTACTTGTGGATCAGATGTAAGCTTTCAGATACTGTTCCTGTGCTACATTTCACTTGTGTGCCCAGTGCCCATGTAGATAAGAAGAGGGAATCAGATCTTCGGTACTGGAATTACAGATGGTTGTGAGCTGCCATGTGGGTGCTGTGAACTGAACCAAGGTCCTCTGGAAGAGCAGCCAGTGCTCTTAATCACTGATCCAGCTCTACAGTACCACATTATATAATGTCAAGATCAAGTTAAACATGCTTGTTTCCTCAACCACATCATTTCTTTATGGCAAAAAAAAAAAAACCCTTAAAAATCCTTTTATCTAGCCTTCTGCAACATAGTAGATTGTTATCGTAGTCACCATACCATGGAACAGAGCCACAGAACTTTTTACTGCTAACCTACGGTGGCTTAGCACCCATATCCCACCATTTCCCTACCCCTTTACACACACAATTCTAGTCACCCTCTGTGAGATTAGCCATAGATTTACATATGAGGGGACTCCCTACGGTAGCTGTCACCCTGTGCCTGGCCCTTTTCACTTAACACGTTATGTTCAGTTACTGTCTATGACAGGATTCGACTCTTCTCTTGTGGTTAAATAGTATTCCACTGTGTAGGTGTACTGTGTTCTATCATTCACCAGTTGATGGATGCTTAGGTTGTTTCATGTCTTGGCTACCGTGGATGTGTAGGTTTATGTGTAGAGTCTTTGTTCTGTTCTATTGAGCTGTGTGTCTATTCTTATTCCATTATCAAAGTGTTTTCATTAGTACAGCTTTTATAGTCTGTTTGAAAGTGAGATAAGCAGGTCACCAAGACAAAACTTGGGTTTGATGGAAAGGTTGGAGGTAGCTCCAAAGTATGATGTTGGATCCAGGAATCTGGAACTGAGAACATGAGTGCATGCTGTTGGGAAAAATCACATTAACACATTTCTTTTGTCCATGTGTTTTATGGTTCACGGTTCGGAATCTAAGAAGAGAACGTCTGATTGGTCTTGCTCACTGCATGCAAGCGCTTCTGGGCTATATAGATTTATGACTGACATTGTGTGGAGACCACTTTCAACCACTTCTGTATATTCGAGGGAAAGAATGCTGAGCAGGGAGCAGCAGTGGATTTCTGCTTGTTTCCTGCCTCAGTTGGTTCAGATTGCTACAACAAAGTATGGGAAACTGGAGGGTTGAGAAGCAACTGGAATTTGGCCGAAATGTATTGTTCCATTACACGATTACATCTTGTAGACTTAGTCTTTCATTTCTCATAGGCCCCAAATGTGGAATGAAACTGTGGAAATGCATTGTCAGGGTCACATCAATCTTCAAAGCTACAGACAAGGTTTTCTCCCAATCAGAGCATGAAAATGTCAAAAAGGAAATCACCCGAGCTTGGGAACACCCAGAGAAATTGTTACAAACACTGAAAAGGTTATAAAAAGCACAGAAGCATGCAATTTTAAATCAAGCAAGGAAGTTAAATGAGAGTGATAAATATGGAAAGTAGAATCTAGTCATTAGAATTCCAAGTTAGTCACATGCTCATTTATTTATTCTTTAAATACTTATCAGGAGCCCTCTTCGTGCTGTGTGCTATGCTGGGTCCTGGTGATACATAAACTCTTACTTCTGTAACGCCTCCCCCCAGTTTTAAACATGTATTTCTACTTCTTCTAAATTTGTGTATTTTTATTTTATAGTAAGTGGAGGATATGTTTTCAAGTAAGTGGGTATGGGTCTGTGTATCATCAGCCTTTTGCTGCTATAATAAAATAATTGACTTAACCTAAAATAAGGGAAGATTGATTTTGGCTCACAGACACAGAGGTTTCACGTGGTCCATGGCTGCGGGTCTGACAGTCTCTGAACCTTCCAAAATTATACAGTTCCATCATATGCATTCATTCACTGTTTCAATCAGAGCTCTCATGATCTAATTATGTCTCAGTCACTGGATTCACTATCTGGGGTCTAAGCCTCAAAACTATGAGCCCTTTGTGGGGGGAATACTTCACATCTAAACCATAATATTCTCCTACCCTCACATGATCACGCTTTCAAGGAATTGCAATGGAATTCATGAAATTAATTAAGAGAATTCATGCTTCTCTTTAATTACGCAGGCTGGCTGTTAGATGTTCCGTGTGGTTCAAAAGGCAGAGGAGGAAGCCTTTGGAGCTATTTCAGCATCATCTACAAGTGAGTCTGGACGTCTGGAACCCTCCACTCTTCACCCCTGGCTCAGCCTGAAGACTGGTGGATCGAACCTTTGAAACCGTTTCTGCCATGGTCACTGTTGCCATCTCCAGCACAGAACAATGTGGCTGCAGATCCTTCCAGATCTTCCCCATCTCCCCTCCCACCCAAATCCACACCCTTTCTTTCTCTCTTTCATTAAAAAACAAACAGGTATCTAAAAGAAAAAGAAAGAGAGAAAAATAAAAAGATGATAAAAGGCTGGAGAGATGGCTCAGAGGTTAAGAGCACTGGCTGCTCTTCCAGAGGTCGTGAGTTCAATTCCCAGCACCCACATGGTGGCTCACAACCATCTGCAATGAGATTTGGTGCCCTCTTCTGGCCTGCAGGCACACATGGCGGCAGAAAAACTATGCATAATGAATTAATAAATCTTTACAAAAAAAGATGATAAAATAAAAACAAACATGAATGGGACAAAACAAACAGAAAAAGGAACCAAAGCGGGGGGACCCCACAAGACAGACATGTAAATGCAGAGACACAGAAACCCCATATAGACACAAAACTGGAAAACATAATAGATAGGCAAAAGACCCATAAGGTTAAAATAATTGCCCAGACAAAGAATTATGAGATTCCCCGCCCCAAAAAATACTAGTGAATTCATTTTGTGTTGGTCATCTACTTCTGGGCCTGGGGCCTGCCCTCAAGTGTGGTTTGTATACCCAATGAGACTCCATTGGAGAAAACTAATTTTCCTCGTGGGCAGTTATCAGTTGGAGATAGCTTCTAGGTTAGAGACAGAGGCTCGTGTCCATTTCCTCTTTCAGCCCTGGGGCCCCATCTGGCTTAGACCTGTGCAGGCCCTGTGCACGCTGCCTCTGGTTTCATAAGGCATCAGTCATGTTGTGTCTAGAGGGCCTTGTTCCCATGATATCCTCCATCCCATGGCTCTTATCTTTCTGTCTCCTCTTCTGCATAGTTCCTGAGGCCTGAGGAGAGGAATTTGATGGACACACCCCATTTAGAACCCAGTATTTCAAGGTATCTATCTCACCCTGTGCATTTTGTCCAGTTGTGAGTCTCTGTATTTGGAGGACCTAACTTTTTTTTTAAAAAAATTAAATGTCCTTTGAACAGGAGAAAATGTAATCTTCCTAGACTTGTAATCAGATGATTTTAATAGCTCTTCTGGTTAATTGGATGATTCTAGATTGCCTTTAGTATATGAAAGGCCCAAGGCTCAATAAAGCAGACAACAATTTGAGTTCTCAGATAATTTCATTTCTGGGAAGTAGCCCTAGATGCTTCCATGGTTACATTCAAAGCAAACACAAGCACCTATTTAGCCAACACTCTGGTTTAATTACAGATTCTTCTTGATTATGACTTAAATTTTGACTTACATAAGACTATTTGAATTCCAGCTGGGTATACTTGGAAGCTATTATTTTAGGAAAAATCTCAGCATATCAGACATTTTACCAATTAAGCAAGGCTTCCACATTGAGTAAGTTCCAAGGGTGTTTTCACACACCAGTGGTGATAAATGAAGTTCATCTCACATCTGTCTGTTGCTTGTCTATCTGAACCAGGGTCTTGCTATGTACCTAGGGTGGCCTGGAACTTGAGACCATTCTGCCTCAAATCCTCTTCCCCAAGTGCTGGGATTTCAGGTGGACCCCATCACATCTAGCTCACTTGTCAACTTTAGTTGATTGGCTTGCCTGGCATGGCGCATTGAGATGGAGCCTGAGGCAGAGCCTGAACTCTGTAGGGAAGTTCACAAGCATGGCCAATCATTAATGTCTTTGGTTGATAGAGGCAGACAGGGGCCACACACTCTTCATAATTTCTGTCCTTGATTCCTAAACTATAAGGGAAAATGGGAAGTGCCTCTTTTGTGGGTGAAGACTAAAATGTTGCCAAGGCTTTCCAATCAGGGGCAGTCTATAGACACATTAACTCCATCCTGAAGATAGACCTTTGTTAATGTGCCTGGCAAATGGCTTAAATAAAATCTTCGAGGATTCTGATTCCTTGCTAAAATGATAAATGTTCTGAAGTCTATGCAGTCACTGTTAAGTGTGCTGAACCTGGAAGGAAGGTGAATAAGCCTGATAGAGTAGCTGTGGCTGTAGCTCAGTGGGAGAGAACTTACCTCGAATGTGCAAGGTCGCAGGTTCAATCCCTGGGATAAAAGGGAAGAAAGCTTGGTGGGGTAAAACAGCCCAGGAGCAGGTACTAAAAAAAATACCAACCGTTTAGCAATCAGTTATCAATAGTACCCATCTCCCTAGGACTTTCCCTCATATCTAAAATACAGATACCAATACCAGCTTGTTTGTTGATAACAAATATTTATAACAAAGACCTGTTGCATGAGCACCTCAATGATAGACATCTTTCTACAGAAATGTGAATTACTGAGTTTCTTTGAACATTTTCTTTATGCTTCAAATATGCTTTTGGTAGCTTCAGTTCTGGAAGGCAGTGTCAGCTATGACCAACTTTATGATTACTTCAGTAAAGTGACATATCCCCCCCGCAATATTAGCAGGCATTCCTCCCCCCACCCCAGACAGGGTTTCTCTGTGTAGTTTTTTGGTGCCTGTCCTGGATCTCGCTCTGTAGACCAGGCTGGCCTTGAACTCACAGAGATCCGCCTGCCTCTGCCTCCCGAGTGCTGGGATTAAAGACGTGTGCCACCACCACCTGGCTTAGCAGGCATTTTTATTTGTACCCCCCCCCCCCATGGGAGTAGTTAGGAAATAAACTCATTTTTACCTTTCAGACCTGGTGGAAGCTTTCCATTGGTGCTTGCATTGTTGAGTTCAAGTCTCCATCACTACTCTTCAGCTGCCATAGCGGTAAGACACATAATGAAATTATATCAGAACTGATAACTCATACAGAAAATAGTCCCTGGGTTCAGGGAAAATGGTATTCTCAGCATGCTTTATATGTGACTCCTGTAATTTTGTGTTGCTCTTAGAAAAAAAACCTCTTTGGTTGGAAGGTGTTTGCTGTTATTTTAAATTGTGTGTGTGGGTGTCTGTGTGTGTGTGTGTGTGTGTGTGTGTGTGTGTGTGGTATATTTGTGCAGGTGGGTGCAGTGCCTATAGAGGCCAGAAGAGGGCATCAGATCCTCTGGACCTGGAGTTACAGCTGGTTGAGCTGCTCAGTACACATGCTGGGAATTGAATTTAGGTATGGAAGAGTAGCACTCACTCTTAACCATTGAGCCATTTCTTCAGTCCCCTTTTAACGGAAAGTTTTAAGATTATATTTATATATTCATTTGATATGTAAATATTGGGGAGGGGCATGGCCCATGTGCGGAAGTCAGAAGACAGCATGCAGGAGGAGTCAGTTCTCGCCTTCCGCCTTGTGGGATCCAGAGATGGAACTCAGGGTATCACGTTTGGTGGCAAGAGCCTTTACTGCCGACCTGTTTTTCTGGCTTTCTTTAAAAAACCCTCTGGAGATATAGGCAGTTGTGAGCGGCTGTGTGGCTGCTGGGACTGAACCTGGGTCCTCTGCAAGCACTCTTAATCACTGAGCCATCTCTCCAGCCCCAGATGTTTCTTTTAAAATCCAATTTCTGAAATGAAAATAAAACCAGTTTGTGCTTAGAATTATCTCTAGAGGAAACTTAGCAAGGAGAACCAGGCAAACACCGATGATCAAACATAACTGTTTTCTAGATCTCTTTAGAATTTCAAAGATGGAGCTGGGTGGTGGTGGCACCTTATTCCCAGCACTGGGGAGGCAGAGGCAGGCGGATCTCTGTGAGTTCGAGGCCAGCCTGGTCTACAGAATGAATTCCAGGACAGCCAGGACTGTTACACAAAGAAACCCTATCTCGAAAAACAAAAGCAAAAAACAAAAACAAAATTTCAAAGATGGAACTTCATGTAGGAAAAGATTCTTATCAAATGGTCTGTCTCCAAAGAGTCTTCACCACATTACCTTAAATGTAGGAAAGTGATCTAAGTATCTGTCTCTGACTCCACAGGGGGAAAGGCAGGCAGCAGATAAAGCACAGAACATATACCCAAGGTATTCAAACACAAAGAATGCTCCAGCTAGGTCAAAGGGATAAAAGGGACTTTTGGTTTAAAAACCCTATGTGGCCGGGCGTTGGTGGCGCATGCCTTTAATCCCAGCACTCGGGAGGCAGAGGCAGGTGGATCTCTGTGAGTTCGAGGCCAGCCTGGGCTACCAAGTGAGTTCCAGGAAAGGCGCAAAGCTACACAGAGAAACCCTGTCTCGAAAAACCAAAAAAAAAAAAAAAAAAAAAAAAAAAAAAACAAAAAAAACAAAAAAAAAAACCCTATGTGGAGGGGCTGGGAAGATGCTTACTGTGCAGGCATGGAGGCCAAGTTCAGATCTCCAGCACACATTATGAAAAAAATCTGAGTGTGGCAGCTGGCATCTGTCTTCCCAATATGAGGGTATGAGTGGATCCTCATCTGCACACCCAAGTGCACACATACATATATATCATACACATATGCATACACACTGTGAGTCATATTATTGTGAACTGCCTGACATGGGTATTGGGAATTAAACTGGGGTCCTCTGCAAGAGCATTCTCTGCCCTCAACCACTGATCCATCTCTCCATCCCTACTTATTTTATTTTTGTGTGAGGGATTGAACGTGGGGCCTTTTGAATTCTAGCACACTCCCCATCATTTAGTCACACACACCCCCCCCAGCAATAAATTATGCCTTGTTCTTTCTGCTTCAGCATGGATCAGCACTATGTAGTCGGCCTGGCCTTAAATTCACTCTGCCTCCTGAGAGTCGGGTACAGGGGTGTACTACACATCCAGGTCTTAAACAGTGACTTCTGGTTTAACTTCCATGTCCCAAGCCTTCTGTGGTTCCTCGTTGTTCATCACAGTCTGTTTAGACTTTACAAACCTCCTGGATGATTTCAAGGCCAGTGTCATTGGCTCCTAATTCTTACTAAATTGTCACTTCTTCCCATCGGTTCATCTGACCCACTTCCCTTTCTCTTATCTTGGATTAGGCTGAGTCTCACCTTTGGGCTTTTGTGCATGCTTTCCTGCATGTCAGGGTGTGTTATCTGTTCTTTTCTGCCTTTCTTGATTTATTTATTTTTATGTGTATGGGTATTTTTGCCTGCATGTATGTCTATGTACCATGTGCATGCTTGGTGCCCATGGGGGCCAGAAGAGGGCATCGGATCCCCTGGCACTGGAGTTAACAAATTGTAAGCCATCCTGTGTGTGGTGAGATTTAAACCCAGGTCCTCTGCGCAGCCAGTGCTTCATATACTGTTTCCTGGTTTCTTTGTCCCCATCCACGTCCTTTTTGTCTGGAAGCCGGGAAGTCTAGCCACTAAGTGAGTGAGTCAGACACACGTGGGTGAGGTGCTGACACTCCTCCACAGGCTCTGCGAGACGTGGGCGAACAGTTCAGCCTCTCCACGCTTTGCCTCCTTAGTAGTATGGAGCCGGATTGAGAGGACGAAGTCACATTTTGTGTGCACCATTTAGCATAATTTTCACGACTTAGGCATTATTCTGTGTATACTTGTTTTGACTGTCCAAACAGAATCAAATTATTAAGAAGGAGGATTGAGGCTGGAGACGTGACTCAGTCAGCAAAGTCCTTGCCTTGAAAGCATGAGGACCTGAATGATCTCTAGAACACATATATACAAAAGAGCCAGTGTAGTTACATGCGCTTGTGATGTCACAAGTGGGAGATGGAGACAGGGATCTTTGGGGCTTGTTGTTCAGCCAACATAGCCTACCTGCTGATTCCAAGGTCAGTGAGAAACCGTAACTCAAAAATAAAGGTGAATAGCTCCCGAGAACGACACCTGAGGTGGTCCTCTGGTCTCTCTATGGATGTGCACATATGTGCACATACTTACACTCACCCTACACACAAAGGGGGATTGCATGGTAAGCTTACTCTGTTGTCACCCACCATAGAGATCCACACACTGCTGGTACCACTGCATGTGTCCTTGTTGGCTGCTGCGTTGCTATGGAGCTAAAGGTTTTTTTTTTTTTAAGGTCTTCTACCTTTTCATCCTCCCAAATGAATCTTAGAAGGATGAGATACATCATTTTGATTATTTTCAAGATGATGCACAGTATCAGCTGGCTGCTGCTCTATTGAAATGGCTGAGATATGATGAATTAGCCCCTGTAATCAGCGAGGCTGGTTCATCACATAGTGCTTCCAGAGGCACTAATGGAAGCCATGGCATAGGCTACCCATGACATGGTCTGCTCTGAGGGGAAAGAAACTGGAGACCTGGGAGGAAGAGGCAGATGAGAGAATTCTCATACCGTGAAGACTGAAATGGGGCCTTCCCTGGTTCATGGTGACATGGTCTTTCTAACTCTTCATTTTAGAAAAAAAGTAACTGATAATTTCCACATCTAAGAATTTACTTTTGCTGAGTAGTGTGGGGTAAGCTTTTAATCCCAGCACTTGGGAGGCAGAGGCAGGTGGATCTCTGTGAGTTCAAGGGCAGCCAGGGCTATGTAGAAAGACCCTGTCCCCCCAAAACAAAACAAAACAAAAAAACAAAAACCCCAACCAACCAACCAACCAACCAACCAAACAAACAAACAAACAAACAAACAAACAAACAAAAAACAAGAGAGAGAGAAAGAAAAGAAAAAAAAAGAAAAAGAATTTATTTTACAGAAATAATGAGACACAAAACTATCTAGCTATTAAGATGCTCACTGCTCCATTTACAGTAAGTACAAGCTTCCTGTGATGGTCAGTGCTGATTGTCACCTTGATGGACCCTGGAATCACCTAGGAGACAAACCCCTAGACACACCTGTGAGGGGGACACACCTGTGACGGACTAATTACGTTGGGATTAGACTCTGGCCTTGTCTGTGGTTGGTCATCTTGATGAGGTTACCTTGAGTGGGAGGGCCACCCTAACTAAGTGGGGGGGGCACCATATCATGAGTTGGATCCTGGACCACATGAAAAGGAGGAAATTAGCTGAGTGCAAGTCTTCATGGTTCTCTGTGTGCTGACTGCAGATGCAGTGTGGCCAGCAGCCTTAAGCTCCTACCACCCCCGTTTCCTTACTAGAAGTGGACTGTAACCTCCAACTGTAAGCCCAAATAAACCCTTCATCCTTTAAATTGCTTTCGTCAGGGATTTTATTATAGCGACAGGAAAAATAACTAAGGCATCCCCTGAGGGCTGACCAGCGCCATATTAATTAAGAAAACTTGACTTAGGAGATAGCTCACTGGTAGATCTCTTATCTAGCATGAGTAGACCCTGGGTTGAATTGCCAGCACCTCAAGAATGATAATAAAAATGCAAACCCATACGGTACTATAATCTGAAGCTGCTAAAAATATAACTGAAACAAATAGAATCAGGTCCATGACGTGCCCATTATCTGTGTCTTGGTCAGTTCAGGTTGCTATAATGAAAATACTGTATAGTGGGTATGTAAACCACAAACGCTTACATTTCTGTTAGAGAGGCTGACACTTTCAATATCAAGACACGAGCAGATTTGGAGGCCTGTGGGGCCCCTTTCTGACTCGTAGTTCCTCTTACTATGAACTTGCATGCAGAAGGGAACCAGTGAGCTCCAGAGTCTCTTAACTTAGAGCATGAAAGCCATTCACATTCTTGATCCAACAACCTCCGAGAGCTCCCCCTCACACACTGCCAAATTAGGATTAGGGTTTCAGTGAAAGAATTTAGAGGAATACATTTCATCACAACTCTGCAGAATGCTATCAGCTATATATAATTAACCATAAAAATGATAATAGCAGTGATGAACTACTGAATGATAGACCTCTATTTTATCATTTCTTCTGAGGTATATACTTAAAAATAACATTTTTTATTCTTTGATAATTTCATCTATGTGCACCATGTATTTCTATCATATTCATCCCCACTCCTTCTCTATAACTCCTGAAACCCCTCTCACCCCTCTTCCAACTTAATGTCTTCTTTCTCTTTAAAAAAATATAATCCATTGAGTACAATTAGTGCTGCCCATATGTGCTTGGGCATGGAGCCATGCACCAGAGCAGGGTCAGCCTGCCACAGACCTAAATAAAACAGACTCTCCTTCACGAGGCACATGCTTTTATAATCCCTTCCTTACAGACGAGGGATTCACAAATAATAAGGTTTAATGATTTGGCTAAGGTCATGTAATTAGGAAATGGCAGATCAGGATCCATGACCAGTCCAATATCAGCCACTCATATAGGAGTATGAGTAGATATGTGTGCTGTAGTTGTGAAAAGTCTTCTAGGAAAAAAAGGCTAATGTGTCTAGAATTAATATATCCACAAAGCAAATGTTGTTGTTATATAGGTACATGTATGTTTTTGTGTGTCAGAATTACCACTAAGGAAAGAATAATGGGAACTTGGATGTTTACTCTCTATATTCTTAAAAGATGCTTTTATCTCTCCTAACAATGTTTGAGATTTTTTTCTGAGCAATTTAAGAACAATTGTGCACCCAGAAAGACAGACACGGTATGTACTCACTTGTAATTGGATATTAGATGTAAAGTAAAGGAGAATCATGCTGCAATCCACAGACCCAGAGAAGCCAAGTAACAAGTAGGGCTCACGGGGAGGGGGATGCATGAATCTCACTGTGAAGGGGAAATAGAATTGACCTTACCACTGGAGGGGTGAGGGATCTGGAGGGGGCAGTGGGGATGGGAGCAGGAGGGATAGGTTGGGGGAGATGTGGGGAGAGAGGACTGGGAGAGACAACTGGAATCTGGAGGAATCTCTGGGATGAGCTAGAAGACCCTAGCTAAGACTCCTAGCAGTGGAGGATGTGGAGCCTGAACCGGATGTCTCCTGTAGCCAGGCAAGACTTCCAGTGGAGAGACTGGGACACCAAGCAGCCACATAACTTTTGGCCTACAATTTGTCCTGCCTGCAAGATGTGCTGGGGTAAAGATGACACATAAATTGTGGAAGTGACCAACTAATGACAGGCCCAGCTGGAGACCCAGACCCTGAGAGGGAGCTCACCTCTGAGGGACAGGACCCAGAGGCAGGATACCCCAGAGACCTACAATAGAACCAAAGACGGCTGGAAAAGAAAAAAAGTCAATGAAATGATTCCTAATGATATTCTGCTATACTCATAGACTGATGCCTAACCCAACTGTCTTCAGAGAGGCTTCACCCCAAACTGATGGAAACAGAAGCAGAGACTGCCAGCCAAATGTTAGGCAGAACTTGGGGAATCCTGCAGAAGAGGGGGAGGGAGGATTGTAGGACTCAATGGGGTCTAGGGCATCACAAGAAACCCATAGAACCAGCTATCTATCCTGGGCTCAGAGAGACCAGATTGCCTCATCCAGCCTTAATAGAAGAGGAGGAGCCTAGTGTCCCTGTAACTTGATATACCATGGCTGGCTGATATCCAAGGGAGGCCTGCCTGTATCTGAAGAGAAACAGAGAAGGAGGAGAGGATGAGGAGAGGTAGAGGGGAGGAACTGGGAGGAGAAGAGGAAGGGAAAACTGGTTAGAATGTAAAAAGTAAAAAAAAAAAAACAAACCCAAAACAAAACAAAAACAACCCCCCCCAAAAAAACCCCAAAAAACAAAAAACACAAACAAAACAAAACAAAAACAAAAAGAACAATTGTGCAACAAATAAAGCTACCGCCAGGGGGCTCAGTAAACTCCGGGCTCCCTCTCGCTCTAGAGGCTCTGGGTAGGGAGCTGTCCAGGTGCTGAAGCATGTGGCGTTTGTAGCTCTGCGCAGAGATTCTGAGATCTCTAGAAAGCCACTGCAAACTCCGTAGCTGGAAATCCGTCGGTGTTGGGTGCTAATCCGGAGCATAGGACTCACTGCGCTAAATTCTTTGGTCCTCTGTCACTCCAGCCTGAATCATTTCCAATATGTAAGGGAAGGGTAAGCAATTGATAGATAGTGGTTCGACATGCTTTTCTCCCTGGAAAGAAAAGAGCCACCATCAAGAAGCCAGGGGTAGGTGGGTGGCATTGTGAGCACAGAAGCTCAAGGCACAGGCGTCAGCCAAAGTGGTGATCAGGAATTCACCACTAGCCTTCAAGTATTGGGGAGAGGATACAACCTAGGAAATGATAGCACGGCTGTTGTTGTAATGATTTTACTAACTGAGCTAAAGAATCCGAGCTTTTAAATATATTTTCTCATTGTTCGTAAACAATAGGCATGTCCTTTATTTTTTTCCTTTGAGTGTGTGTGGTGTATATGCAGAATATATTTGCATGTGAGGGTATGAGTGTGTTTGTCTACGCACGTGTGGAGGACAGTGGTACATGTCAGGTGTCATGTTCTGTCATTCTTCACCTTTACTCCATTGAGACAGGGTCTCTCGCTGAGGCTGAAGCTAGGCTGGCAGTCAGCAAGCCCAGTGATGGTTCTATCTCTAGACACCATTGTGCCCAGCTGTGCCCAGAGTCTTTATGTGGGTGCTGGAGATTTGAACTCAGGTCCCCATGTTTGCACAGTGAGTACTCTTACCTGTTGAGCCGCCCTTCAAACCCTAGTTTTAGTGTTTGATAAGAGGCTGTAAACACCAACATGAAAATACATTCATAAGATGAACTGTCTGTGGTGCTCAAAGGTGGTGATGATTGGGTTTGTATGGTTATATATTTTTCTTGAGTGTTTAAATTGTTGCAACATTTCAGAGGAAATTCCTTATTATCATATATCAGAATATTAGCGGATATTCTTTTGGACTCAGCAATTCCATACCAGGGATTTAACTAACATTTCTTGGAGATAATATGGATAACTATGCAGTAACTGTTGCGGCCACACAGATGTGGTACTATGAATGTTAGGGTGAAATATTGGAGTCAACTTAAGTGTTATTAATAATAGGCTGAATTATGCTTTATCAATAGACACATGGTTACTAAGAAAGTTGATTTATGTAAGCAGACATAAACACAGTCCTAACATTTTTGGTATTGAAAAAAATGGTAAAGAATAATATATATAGTATAGTCTACTTAGGTAGGTACACTTGCACACACATCCCGCTATACACAGAGAAGAATCTAGAAGACTATGGAATGAAATATTAGCAGAGGTTTTATTTCAAACAGATGCCAAAGGAAAAGAGAGGGACTTTTAACTCTCTTTTTGATGTACATTACAACATTGATTATACATTTTCATTAATATCCATACACTATGAGCAGGTGGCATTTTATCTTATTTAAAAGATAAAAAGAAATTGCATAAATCAAAATATTGAGGTAGATATATTGCTATTTTTTTTCCATTTGCAGCTTTTAAAAATTTTATCCTTTCTAGTTTTAATGCCACTAGAGAATTCCATTCTTTCTCCCCTTTTGGTCATCAGAAAAAGACTTTATAAAAAGACTTTCTTTCTCTCTCTTTTTAATGTGAAACATGTATCACCCTAGAAATTTCTTGAATCACAAAAGTCCTTTGTCAGCTGAATAGATCAATCCACATGTCTCTTTTTTGGCAGTTAGCTGCTGAGGTTGGTGGTAAGTCACTTTTCTTTTTCTTTTCTTTCTTTTATTTTTTTCTTTTCTTCTTTTCTTTTTTTCTTTGTTTTTCATGACAGTGTTTCTCTACGTAGCCTGGCTCTTTAGACCAGGCTGGCCTTGAACTGCCTGCCTCTGCCTCCCAAGTGCTGAGATTAAGGGTGTGCACCACCATTGCCTGCTTGATAAAACACTTTTCAAAGATCCTCAGCTGTGAAATTTTGGATGCCAGAGTATTGGATCTTCAGGTCTGAGAAAACATAGATTGTGTGTCTATACTAAGTCATTAGGGTCCACTTTAAACTTCTGTTTGCAAATTCAATCAGTATTAATTAAACTCTTGACTTGGAAGAGGAGGGGAAATTTTGGGAAGTAAGAAATCTGGTTAGTGTCAGAAAGATCCCTGGGATCTTTCACAGATCCCCGATCTGCCACAAAAGGGATCCTCTTTGACAAAGATAGACTAAATGACAATCATTGCAGTAGACTGTTGTGGATGTTACCCAGGGCACTCTACTGCAGTTCACACACTGTGCTCACAAGATGATGTCCCTGACACATGTCAGTGTAGTGAGGGAAAGACTCACAAAAAGGGCTGAGATCCCTTAACAGATTATATGCCAATCTGCAATGTGGGCAGTGGGAAACCTTCCAATAAGATGTTGATACTCTTAACTTGCTTTTCTGTACAATATGTTCAGAATCATGTTTCAGATATTGAGAATTTTTTTAAAGTTAGAACAAAGCAAAAACCAGAGATTTTTTGTGACTAGAATTGGCAAGTCTATCTTTTAGCCTTTCCTCACCTATACTGAATCTCTAAAAGGTTTGGTTGAGAAAGCAGGCTGTAGTTGAAGCAACATTGTTACTTCAGACAAAACATAACTAACAGAACCAGAAGGCATGACTGAGGCTAAGCCAGTTCTCTCTGAAATGGCAGTGAGTAAACCCAAGCTCCATTGTCCATATCTTCTAAGCAGCATAGCTCTATCTGGCTCCTCTCAAACCCAGACACAATGAAAGACGGGAGACACAGTGTACTGAGAAGTGAATTTGTGGCCATTTTTGTATCTTTTAAGTGTCATAATTATTTTCCAGAAGTAGCTGCAGAACAAAATAATGACAAAGTGATAGTTCTCTTTTATAATAGAGGCTTTCCTTAAAATAAGCTCTCACTCTCTAGCTCAGGTTAGCCTAAATATGTAGCACAGGCTAGTCTCAAATGTATAGGGGTCTTCTTGCTTGGGCCTTCCCAGTGTTGGGATTATGGAGATGAGCTACTGTCTCTACAATAATGGATCTTTACCATGTTTTATATTATTTAATCCTCTTTATAGCCTCATTAGATAAACTCTGTTTAGAAAAAAATAGAATTCCGAATTTATTTCTTGTTCATATATATGATAAGTAGTAAGAGTTCAATTACCCCCATTTAAGTGATTCTGGTCATTAGATGCCCAGAGTTTATACAACTTTCTTCTAGACATTTAAGGATAAAAGAGGGTTATATAACATGTCTCAGATATTTGTTTTTATTTTTATTAGTGTGTGTGTGTGTGTGTGTGTGTGTGTGTGTGTGTGTGTGCACGCGCACGTGTGTGTTTGCATGAATGCATGTGCAGGTGCAGGTGCAGGTACTCATAGAGGGCAGGAGAGGTATAAATGGTTTTGTTAAAGGCTGGTCACTCCACAGCTCCTTATTTTCATCATCTTGGGCAGTCGTGAGTCTCTACATTGACCACCATTTGCTGTAAAGAAAGGCTTCTCTCTGATTAAGGCTTTAATCAGAGAGTAGCTTTTGTCTATGGATACAAAAGTATACTACATTCAGAAGACAAATTGATGCTATATCAATTTAGTTAAATATTAGCAGTAAGTTCCCTGCTTAGACCCTGCCCCTTAGTTTCCGCCTCATCCCAGTAGTGATACCCTGGGGACCAAGCCTTAGCATGGCTCTTCAGGGACATTCCAAATTTAAGCCACAGCATGTGAGTTAGTGATGTGCTTTGAGAAATAAGATACATTGATGAAGCAATACATGAAAGGGTATATTAAGTAGGGAAATAACTGAATCTAGTACAAAGATTAAAAAATAAGGTCAGGACCAATAATTCTTCTAGTCTTTAAGGGCAGAATTATTGGTGAGTCACGAGTGTGAGGATAGCCTGGGCTACATAGCAATAGCTTGTCTCAAAAAATAAAATAAAATAGAACAGTATTAACTACTAAAGAGGCTAGCTTAGGAGAAATTTTCTTGTCTTTTTTTTTTTTACTATGGTTCTCCCTAAATAATTTTATTCAAGTGCTATACAGAAACACTATAGTACTGAACTGGGACTCAAAAAGTAGTATAACTTTCTCTAAGGTATAAAGGCCCCTTCCACCCCCCTTATGTCGTAAATGGCTACATGATTTGTCACCTCTGATCCTTGACATACAAAATGAGAAGATTTTCATGATGGGTACATTTTCATGACAGACATCCTCAAACTCTCATTTTGATTTTATTTCTGTAAATATAATAAGAAATGTATGTACAGTGATAAATATTGAACTCTGATGGATTTAGCCGTCATGTCTGATTAAATAAATTGTACAATGTACACCACACATGTGATTTCTGACAATATCAGAAAAATATATATGCTTCTTATAAGTTAAATTATTGTATGGCTTGAACATTTTTTCAAGTAAGACTCTCTGTTCTAAGGAGAAATTTTAAAACTTAAAAGGAGGTATCATAGTAACTTGGGCTTCCAGAAGAAAACACCAACGACTGAGTGGTGTGAGAAATAGAAAATCATTCTCTGATAACTTTGGAGGCTGGGTATGGGTAGGGTTGCTTTCTTCTGAGATCTTGCCTTGATTTGCAGATGGCTGGCTTCTTGCTGTGTCCTTATTTGGCTTTTTGTCAGCCTCCTTCTCCATCTGCAGCCCAGACTCTCCTTGAACTCCAGACTCTCCTTGCCTCCATCTTCTGGGTCATTCCTATTACAGGGGTGTGCCGCCATGTGCTGACAAGTTTTTCTCTAAGATTTCTTGTTAGCTTGAACTACTCTTTTAAAGTCCTTGTCTTCAAACACAGCCATATCATGGGCCAGTGCTTTACCATATGACTACGGAGGGGTGAACCGATTCAATTTACTTTACAGAAACTCAAAGGAATAGCAGGGACCTCTGAGCAGGGGCAGGGAAGTTCAGTTTGGAAGGTGGCATTCTAATGACACCTGAGTCTGCGGGTCAGAATGGCAGGGAGGAAGCCTCGCAAGGGAATTTGCCATCCTGACATGAAGAAGCCTGATCAAGTGTAAGACTCTGTGGATTTGAGGTCAGAGAATTCTCCAGTGGGCAGAGACCTTGTAGGATGAGCACATGACAAACACTATTGATGCTGTGGAACGGACCTATGGTGCTGAACATCAGAAATCCTTCTCTCCATCCTCACTTTGAGGTACAGTGTTGCATAGACGATCTTATTGCTTTCTGGGGTCTCTACAGCAGAAAAATGATTTCTTGTGTTAGAATAATTAGACTTTCTTTAGAAGGGCATCTAACTTCAATCAGGTCTGATTTTCAACTTCAGGAAACAATGATGCACAAGCTAGCCGAAGGGTATTTAGCAATCTGATATGTGCTTCTGGGGTATGTAATAACCTGTACTAAGACAACCGCTTCTTTTCCCAGTAGATTTCTCCTTTCATTGATAGAAAGAACAGACTGTGTACTAAGCCTTCTGGTTGGCAAACACCAGGTTTTAGTTTTGTTGGTTGGTTTCTTTTCTGAGATCTGGTCTTGCTGCTCAGCTCAGGCGGGCCTCAAACTTGTGATCCTTTCATGTAGGCGTGTTCCATCATGTCTGGCAAACATCAGATTGGCGGATTGATCGATTGATGATTGATTGATTCAGACAGATTCTTACTATATAGCCCTGGTCAGTCTGGAATTTGCTATGTAGAATAGGTTGACCTCAAGGAATACACAGAGATCTGCTCATCTCTGCCTTCCGAGTGCTGTGCTGGGGTTAAAGGCATACACTGCCATTCCCAGCTCAGATTTTTTTTTTTTAGTAAAAATTGAAGATTTTTTTTAAAATCTGCATTGCCTCTTCCCAAAATAAGCATCCTTCCTATCCCACCCCTCAGGGAATTTGGACTTCTGAGGGTAAACAGTTCTCACACACACCTCTTCCGTTTCCCACTCCAGTCCACTTTTCACAGAGACAGACCTTGATGAATATCTCCCTTGGATTGGCCTTGAATCTCTTGAGAGAATGTGCATCAAAGTGAAGAGCCAAAGCTACAGCTCAAGGGTAAAAAGAGACCATAAGGTGCTTTCAACCCAGAAGGCCGGCCGTGTTGTGCTGGCATATCAGCCCACAGCAGTAGCGGAAGCCAATTCTCCAGGAGAACGCCACAGGGAGGGAATCCAAGCAAGGCCAGAGCTCTTACTCAGCACACGAAGAAGCAGGATATAATAAGTAAGATTCAACGTGCTGACTCAGTGTCAGCCTGCAATTCACATTATTCATAGAGAAACCCTGCAAGGACTCACCCCTCAAGATGATAAACTGCACCACTGTTGGGCGAGCACATCCAGATGTGATTTTTTTTTTTTTTTTTTTTTTTTTTTTTTTTTTTTTACTGTAGGCAGTGAAAAGAGGATTTGCCCAGTCAAGGGCGAAGCTGGACTTGGGAGAATTATTTCCAGTGGCAGACTGTCCAACGCCGTGAAGCCCTTGGTAGCGGCGCTTGCGTCTTGAGTGCTCAGCCACAGTGCTCGCTGGCTCTAAGCTTCCCTCAGTTTCCTTACCTGCCAAATGGGGACTAACTTGGGGTAGTGATGTGTGATGGTTTGTGTCAATTTGACAGGGTCCAGAATCACAGGAGACAAGCTTCCAGGCACACCTTTGAGGGTTTTATTTAGATTAAATTAGTTTCTGGGTTTGCCTGTGAGGGACTGCCATGATTAGATTACTTCAGGTAGAAAGACATCCCCTTAAAGGACAGCTACACTATCCCCTGGACTTGGGTCCCAGGCAGCATCTCCTCTGCTTCCTGACTATGTATGTAAGGTGACCATGGGTCTCTGGCTCCTGCCACCATGATAGATGGTATGCACCTTCAAACCATGAGCCAAAACAGACCGTTCCTTAATTGCTTTTCTCAGGGTATTTTATCACAGGAACAGAAAAAGAAATTCATACACGAGGAATGCTTGCTGTGTGGGTGTCCTGGAACCACACAGTATGTAAGCTTGTCTAGGTGCCCAATGCTTTATGAGTACCCCGTAACTTAATGGTCAACGACATAGTAACTCAAGGCATAATCAGTTGCTTATAGGCAACTTGGCAAGAGAACTTAGCAAACCAGACTAAGGACTAGAGCAGGAAGTTCTGTCTAGTATTGTGAGGGGGAAAAAGATCAATATTACTCTGGCATCCCTTTTTAAAATAAAATTTTATTCCTTTGTGTGTATGTGTGTGTGGAGAGGAGGGTGTGCAAGTCATGCGTGCATATGGAGGTCAAACGATAACTTTTAGAAGTCACGGAATCATCTCTGTTTCTACTCTAGAATCTTTTTTTTTTTTTTTTTTTTTTTTTTTTTTTTTTTTTTGGTTTTTCGAGACAGGGTTTCTCTGTGTAGCTTTGCGCCTTTTCCTGGAACTCACTTGGTAGCCCAGGCTGGCCTTGAACTCACAGAGATCTGCCTGCCTCTGCCTCCCGAGTGCTGGGATTAAAGGCGTGCGCCACCAACGCCCGGCCCTCTACTCTAGAATCTTAAATTATGACTACAATGGTCAACTTTGGCAGAGTCTAGACTCATCTGGGAGACAGGCCTCTGGGCATGCCTGTCAGGGATTATTTTGACTACATTCATTGATATGTGAAGACTCATTTAAAAATGATTACATTTTACATTTCATTGTTATTGTGTGTGTCGTGTACGTAGGGGCACATGCCCTGGCACGCACGTAGAGATCAGAACACTTTATGGAGTGAGTTTTCTTCTTCCACCTTTATGTGGGTTCCAAGGACCAAAGCCAGGTCATGAGGTTTGAGCGGTAAGTGTTTTTGCCAGCTGTACATCTTGCCATCCCCAAAGACCCACTTTAATTGTGGGAGGGAGTTCCCTGGGCAGGACATCCTGGACTGCAGGACATGGAAAATGCAAGCTGAACACTAGCGTGCATGCTTGCATTCATCCCTCGATGCTTCCTGATTGTGGATTTGCTGAGAGCAATGGCTTCAAGCTCCTCCTTGACTTCCCTGCCATGATGGACCTTGAGCAGTGAGCTAAAGTAATCTCTTCCTTCCTTAAGTAGTATTTGTGGGAGTATTTCATCACAAAAACAGGAAACACAGAATCTCGTGCTTCTGAGCCCATTGATATTATGGACATGCTGAATTGAAGTGCTACATGACAGGATTTGCCTGAAATATTTCTGATCTTTGAAATAAGCATATGAAACGTAGTCTCCCTATTTCATAAATTAGGAAGCTTTGAAAGGGTAGACAAAATTTCTAAAGGACCTATTGCTCGCACATTAGTTATCTACTGTTATATAAAAGACAATTCTAGAGTGTGATGACTTAAAACAAGCTGAATTTTCAGGACCCTCATTAAGGTAAGGGGGCAGGGCCAAAAGCTCTGTCTATTAAGCTTTCTAAGTGAGGCTGATGAGTGCGAGGCTGGGCAACCATGGTCCTAACGTGTGTCTCTAGGAGCAATAGCTTCATGGAATTAAATGAATGGTTAAGATCAGGGCTCCAGGAACCAAAGACTGGGACACGGAGTAGTATCACCCAGATCATTTCCTCTCCTGCGGGACTTCATTTTCTCAGAAGTTTTAATTTGCTCATGTGCCTGGGGAATCTTTCAGAGAATTTGGCGGTGTCCATTTTCCCTTTCAGGAGCATCTCATGGGATTAGCATTTTATGGAATACATTTTGGCTCTCGGGAAAACGTGGCTCTAAATGGAGAAGCAGTACACACAAACCAAGAAAACAATGGTAGCAGAGAATTATTTACTGAGAAACAAATTTCTAGCTAATCAAGGCTTCAGAGAACTTTCAGGTCTGTATCATGGCCACATTTTGTGACTTTTTTTTTCAATTCTTGTTGAAGGAGCCTCATCTCTGATATCTTCAGAGATGTGTGATTTCTAAATATCATCTGGGATTTCAGTTATCTGCATTTTACAGACTAGTAAACCAATGCCACAGAGATGAGTGTGAACATGGGATCTTAAGCTTCTAAGACACCTGGCTACTGATAGTGACCATTGACAAGATATTGGTGCATGTGTACCGTTTTCCTGTTTGGGTTCCTCATGGGTGTTAACAAGCTTGGAGAGGCACACATTTCCAAAGGCATTTAGCTCCAATAGGGAGCCAACCAGTTTTAGCTGCTTCCATTTCTTCCTATATACTTGGGGTACTAAGAAGTCAGGTTGCTCCTGACCTGCCCGCATCACCATTCCTCATCTTAAACAAGAAAGCCACCTCAATCCGTGAGCATTTGGATGCTTTGTTTGGTGGACGTTCCTGTACAATTTTAAAAGGAAACTAGGCTGGCATCTCCTGCCTCCTGCCTGGTCCTCATCTGGCACATCTGCATTTCCCAGGCTGATTTAGCAAATTAAAGAGAGCTAATGAATCACACCTTTCTACCCTGCTGGTGGTGTTCTTCTGGCTTCTGTTTAACAAAGAGAAATGACCATCATTGTGGAAAGACTCCAGAACCTTCTTCAGGAAAAAAAAAAGTACCAAATGTAAGTTTCTAGGAAGAAACCACCGCCAAAGTATCCCTCAATGCGTAATTGTTATTATCACAGAAGAGGCAGAAAAGTTAGGATATGATTTCAAAACATTTTGCTTACAATTGCGTCTCTCCTATTTATTTTCAGAAACAGCATCTTGTTGCTATGGTGTGTAATACTCATTTTCCTTTGAGTGTCTGTTGTATAACAAGAGTGTGCGAAAGCCGGGTGGTGGTGGCACACACCTTTAATCCCAGCACTTGGGAGGCAGAGCTAGGCAGATCTCTGTGAGTTCAAGGCCAGTCTGGTCTACAGAGCGACATCTAGGATGGGCACCAAAACTACATAGAGAAACCCTGTCTCAAAAAAAAGCCAAAACAAAACAAAAGCGTGTGCTTTATGTATGTTATGCCCATTTTGCTTACTAATGTAGAAACTGGGACTTAGGATTCTATTTGTCCAAGCCACCAGCTGCTTAAACACGCTACCATTCCACATACAGCAATGTGAATATGGAGTAAAAAGTAATTTAAATGGCCCTTACAATTTTTGATTTTTCTTTTTGCTTTGCAAAATAAAGAAAAAAAATTTAGGTTCAGAATACAGAGTTATTTTTAAGACATGCCTTTCTTCTGCATGTCTGTTATCCTGGCACTCAGGCAGCAGAGACTGGAGCATCAAAAGTTCAAGGTCATCTTTGGCTATATAATGAGTAGAGTTCCATCCTGGCTTACATGAGATGCTACTTCAAAGAAACAAAAGAAGGAAAGCCTTTCCTTTCCCCAGTCTGTGAATTGCCAGAAGCCGCATGGTATTTTGGTGAGCAGTAATAGCTTTGAGGGCAGGAAGGCCCAGATTTGGGAAGAGCAACTATGAGATATATGATCCCTTGTCTTAAAGAAGAAAGCCATGTCCCACCTGTGAACATTTAGATGCCATTTTGAGGGTGCGCCAATATAATTTCTGTAGGGAATATCTCATACTGAAATCACTGTTGACAGCCTGGGAAATGGGGAATACTATGTTCTACCACCCAGAATCATGGTGACCGTGAATGCAGAACTGTAACATACATAAAGTTTATAGTCTTGTGTCTGGTGCCAGTAAATGTTCAGTGAGTGATAGTTGGTTTTATTTTTATGATGGGAGGCCTTAAGAGTCCTCCAGTCTGTTTTCACGTGCACTTTCAATTAGCTAAGCCTTCAATAAGAGTTCTCGGCGGGAGCCTTACATCATCCTATGTACACGCACAGTCGGCTATGAATTTGTTGGAAGCTTAGAGATCCCAGTTCTGGTCCCAGCCATATGAACCAGGCAAACTATACCTCGCTTTTCTTATTTGTCAAATGGGAAAAATATTAGCATTCACTTCTTCAAAGCATAGTTAGGATAAAATAGTAAAAAAAAAAAAAAAATGGAACGCTAAAATGTATACTCAGCTGCCTTTAATGTCGGCTTTCTGTGATCTTGTAAATGCTGCAGAAGGGTGTGTTCCCCAAAAGAGAACAGCCTCAGACCATCATGGAGCCCAGAGGCCGGATAAAGCCTCTACTGTTTACTTTCGCTGCCTCACTCGTGGAGGGCCAACACGGAGGGGCCAGACAGCCTGCTTTCTACTTCCTTAATGAACTCCCAGTGGTACAATTACTTACCTAAGGTCAGAAGTCAAGTCCTAAAGGCAGAAGCCAGCCAGAAATCTTGGTGTTCCTCTGGCTTGCTTATGACACCAAAAATCCTTCAGCTCCACAGAGTGAAGATGCCGGAAGCAGGGATAGTTTCAAAGCGCTGTCTCAAATGCATGGGTCCAGGCAAAGAAGATGCCGGGAGACACTCAAACCACAACATTTTGCAATTGTGGTTGATAACCAGGAAAGGTTTCTACTATGTAGCAGCCGAGGTCACGTTATGTTTTAGAAGCTCGTCTCACGGAAGAGGTGCTATCCGCGGGGTCCACATCTGCTCCCCACCTCTCCCTTCACGTGTTTGCAACATTTGCTTTGTCAGGTTGCGGCTGCCTTTTCTCTGACAAAGTGGACTGAATGGCCAGAACGCCACTGCTGTCGACGATTAAAATTGGAACACCCAACCACAGCCCACTCTGAGGAGGTTGGTACACATTTATATCCTGTGGCTGTGTGGGCAGCACGTTCTGGAGAGCCAGCTGCTGGCTTGAAGGCTAGGGTGGGCACTGAGGTGCCTTCAGGAACATGTCAGTCCGAGGTTCAGATGTCTAGCCGGTGGGTTAAGACCTTGGAATTGAGAGACAGAGGACAATTCTGTGAGACCTTTTCTCTTCCGCCTTTACATGAGTTCTGGGAATTGTATCCAAGTTGCCTAAAATTACTAGCTGCTTGTGCTTGGGCAAATCACCTCACCTATCTGAGTCTCCTCATAGTGTGGCTCAAATGAGAGCTATTTCAGAGGGTTGGGATAGCGGTTAAATGAGATTAAGCCTATAAATTACTTGTATTAGTATTTACTGGTAGGTAGTAAGTGCTCAGTGAGTCTCAGCTGTTGTTACTGATGTGTATAAAGTGCTTGTTGCAAATATAAATACTCAGGGTGAATACTGTTATAGCATTAATTGCTGATATTATCTGGACCTTGAATCAGCTCTGTCTCTACTCCCTGGTCCCACGAGTTCTCTCCCAATAAAACTGGCTCCATCTCTGTTTTAGAGGTTTCCTCTTTGTGAGACCCAGATATAGCTTCCAGGGCAGGGCAGGGCAGGGCAGGGCAGGGCAGGGCAGGGCAGGGCAGGGGCCCCTCACTAGTGTCTGAAAGTCTTAGCCTGTTGTCCTCTTCCTCTTAACTTCCCCCAAATAGCAACTGCAGCTCTCAGGTTCCTTGGGTAACACTTGTTTTCGCCTTCTGAGACATCATTTATTTACCACTGCTGCTCAGTCACAGACAGCCCGCATCCCGCATCCCCTTTCCTGTCTTGTTGGTATTTGGTTCAAAAGTGAGCTAGGTTTGCTCAGTCCTGGCTACCCATTAGATTTGTCTGGTGGAGGCCTTCTAGAATATATAGGTATTTGTTGCTGATTTAAGTCTGTCTGTGGAGTGGGATATCTGTTGTTAACACTTCTGATGATTTACTTTTTCAGGGCATATGTTTGGGGCTTTCTATGAATTAGCTCATGGAATCCTCCTTAGGACCATATGAGTTACTCTCGCCCCCATTCTTCTTGGCAGCCAAGGATGCCACCCAGGATTCCCTGGTTACGTTAGCAGAGTCACCTCTGTGGGACGCAGAGGTCTCTTCATCTCCCATCACTAAGCTATTTCCTCGCCAATCTCTTTTCTGAATGAC
This sequence comes from Peromyscus melanophrys, assembly GCA_902168415.1. Taxonomy (NCBI): domain Eukaryota; kingdom Metazoa; phylum Chordata; class Mammalia; order Rodentia; family Cricetidae; genus Peromyscus; species Peromyscus melanophrys. The sequence continues at coordinate 15,512 of CABHPR010143869.1, read as the reverse complement.
TCAATAGCTGAGAGTCCCTGACATTCTCACACATTCTGGGAAGAGCCTCGGGGCGCACTGAGGCTGGTGGGTACCTGATTTCAGCTGTAAGGTCAGGCGAGGTCGTGAGGAGGGACCATCCTCCCTCTTCACACCCTCACCCACACTGCAGCTGCAGTCACTGCAAGGTGAGGCAAGTGTTAGTCATGTTCCCAGACACCAGGATGGATTGGGCATTTCACATAATTAGAAGCAATTAGAGATTAGTCCTCACGGTGTAAGTATTTCCTTACCCAGAGAAGAAAGGCTTTGGTGTTTGGAAAAACAGGCAAAATTAGATTGTTTTCCATTTTTATTTTATTTTAAATGTGGTTTATGGCTTTAGTCTATAATTAAACTGACACTTTACTTAAAAATTTAAAATTTCTTTCAAATTTTATTATGTTGTGTACATATATGCATGGTGTGTGTGTGTGTGTGTGTGTGTGTGTGTGTGTGTGTGTGTGTGTGTGTGTATACACTGAGTAGCATGTGGAGGTCAGAGGACAACTCTGTGAAGTTGGTTCTTTTCTACCTTTGCATGATCTCTGGCACTTGTACTCAGCCTGTGAGGCTTGCACGCCGAAGGACTTCACCTGATGAGCTATTTGAAAGGTTTGGGCATTGGCACACAGGGTCACACAGATAACCAGGGGACATCAACCCTCTAGAATCTTACACACTGTATCACTCAGATTTTGTTGTTGCTACTGCTGTGGCAAATGCCTCACATAACCAAGTCAAGGAGGAAAATGTATTTTGGCTCGTGATTTCAAATCACTCATGTCAGGGAAGGTCAGGAAGAAGAAGAAGAAGAAGAAGAAGAAGAAGAAGAAGAAGAAGAAGAAGAAGAAGAAGAAGAAGAAGAAGAAGAAGAAAGAGAGAGAGA
>CABHPR010143868.1:0-22455 GCA_902168415.1 Peromyscus melanophrys | reverse complement strand
AGGTTGCTCTTGTCTAGAAGCTGGAGGGAAAATGGGATAGAAGTGGGAATGGAGTGGCTGGAGAGATGGCTCAGTGGTTAAGAGCACTTGATGCTCTTCCAGAGGTCCTGAGTTCAATTCCCAGCCACCACACGGTGGCTCACAACCATCTGTAATGGGATCAGATTCCTCCTGGTGTGCATGAAGACAGAGCACTCGTATACATGAATAAATAAATCTTTTTTTAAAAAAAGAAGTGGGAATGGAATTTGGAAAGTCATCCATCAAAATTGGAATACATTGTAATGCAGGAATCCCTGAGCTGGCTTCTTATGATTGAAGGTGAACTTACAACATTCCATGTCCTCTGGAAGAGCAGCCAGTGCTTCTAACCCTGGGCCATCTCTCCGGCATTCCTCATAATGGAATCTTAAGGGTGGATTCTCTCCAGCCCAGATGCCCTGACTCTGTCTTAGTTTAGAAAGAGAAATTGCCTCCATAAAATGCTAGTGCACATTGTCCCCGCCTTAAACTTCCTAGTCCTCCAAGCCACACCATTGTAGATGTCTATGACTCAAGTTATCCACTGTCTTCTCACCGTGAACATTCCATCCCATCCCTGAAGACAGTCTAACATTTCAAAGTGGTACATGTTGGCCTTCCCCACTTGGACTCATGTGCTTGCCACTCCTTTCCTCTTTCCAGTGCTCCACCAGTTCCGATGGACTCCAGCCACACACACACACGTCCACTTTCTCCTCACTGCATCCCCCAGTTCTGATGGACTCCAGCCACACACACATCCACCTTCTCCTCACTGCATCTACCAGTTCTGATGGACTCCAGCTACACACAGGTCCACCTTCTCCTCACTGCATCCACCAGTTCTGATGGACTCCAGCCACACACAGGTCCACCTTCTCCTCACTGTGTCCCCCAGTTCTGATGGATGGACTCCAGCCACACACAGGTCCACCTTCTCCTCGCTGCGTCCCCCAGTTCTAATGGACTCCAGCCACACGCACGTCCACCTTCTCCTCACTGTGTTCCCCCCCTGCTCCCCTCATACCAGTTACTCGCATACTTTCCCCCCACATTTTCTTAACTTGCTACATGCCTCATAGACTCAGTACTAATGTCAGGCTTCTCTTTTGCCCCTCTGAGTTGGTGCTGAGCTCCCAGAGCAGTCCACACAAACTCTCTTCTCTCCTGCATCACAATTTTTTTTTTAATGTAGTGTGTTTCTTCTCCTTGAAATCTTAGGGACAAGGACTGCCTTAGATGTATAGTGGATATTTATTTAAGTATAAATGGTTGGTCTACATTATATCACAATCCGACATCTCAAGAAATAAAAGATACAAGAAGGGTTTAAAACCGTTTGGCACAGGCAGTGAGGTGGTCTGAATGAGAACGTCCCCACTAGGCTTCTATACTTGAACACTGGCTCTCTAGTTGGTACAGTGAGTGCTTAGAATCTCCTTATGTTTCTCTCCTTGCATTCCCTTATTTAATCGGTCTGCCTTTTGCTTTCCTTCTGAATCACTTCCCACTCCCTTTACCCTGATTCTCTTACTTCCTGGTGACTGAGACAACCCTTTCCCCACACAAACCAGGGACTCTCAGGAAGACAAAGTGGGCCCACCCCAGAGGAGGAGACCTGCTGCTTGGAGAGTGTGCTCATTTGTAGCAAAAACCTACATATAACCAGTTAGTGGCCAAGAGGAGGCTGGAACCCACTCAAGTGGAACCAGGTCCAGACAGGACAGACAGGTTTAGAGAGAGGAAAAAGATGATCTAAAAGAGGTCCCAGAGCCAGGCCTGAGTGAGGACTGCTCCTCATAGTTTTCACATAGGAAGAAAAGAGAAGTCACTGCAGACACAGCTGGGAGAGGAGCTTAGGAGCAGGGGTAGAGGCAACAAATGATGGGCATGTTCCTGCCCAAGCACAGACTGTGTAGTCCGGGTGGCAGGTAAGAGACGCCTCTGGGCTGGGCTGGGGAGCAGCTGTAATGTTAGCGATGCCAAGAATTGCCTTTCAGCAGCTGTCCTCTTTTGGGGTTGCGGATGCCACTTAAAATGAAATCCAGGCTGTCTTAGGAGGGATTTTTGAAGGAACAAGGACCTAGGATTTGGAAGTTTCTCATGCTGCTCCAAAGAAGACATGAATAGGCTCTTGGAAGCAGAGGGCAAGCCCTGCCTTCACTGTTTACAGGCAATTCAGCAGCCTCATATTACCTTCACTGTGCTGTGTAATGGGAAGCGGGATCTTTATCTGGACAGATGGGAGAAGTTAGTTGGAGGCCTTACCCTCATTCTCAGAGGTGTTGTCCAGGGAGGCCACGGGCATCTCATGACCACTTTCAAACAAACAAGAAAGAATTTGGACTTCACCATGTATCTGGGTGTTGTATGATATTTTGTTTGTGTTCTGACAAATAAAGCTTGTCTGGAGATCAGAGGGTGGAGCTAGTTACTAGTTAACCCATAGAGGCCAGGAAGTCATGGCACACACCTTTAATCCCAGCACTTGGGAGGTGGAAGCAGAAAGATCAGGAGTTCAAGGCCACCCTGGGCTACATGAGTTTGAACCAGTCTAAAAGAGAAACAGAGCCAGGTGGTAGTGGCTCACACCTTTGATCCCAGCACTTGGGATCTCATTCCTTTGATTTCAGCACTTGGGAGGCTCACGCCTTTAATCTCAGCACTAGGGAGACAGAGACAAGAATATAAGGTTGGTGGAGACAGGATCCCCCCCAACCCCACCCCCAATTCAGTCTGAGGATTCGTAGAGGTATGGAGTTTCTAAGTGGTTGTTCCTCTGCTTCTCTGATCTTTAGGCTTTCACTTTCGATATCTGACTCCAGGTTTTTATTGTTAAGACTAATTAGGATGGAGTTTCATCTGGGTATGCAAGTTCTTCTCTTCTCTACCACGTGGTCAGCTCTTTAGAACCTAGACTTCTACAGACTGTAACTATCAACCAGGGAAAAGATGTAGGCCTTAGGGAGTTTGCCACTGGTACTTAAGGATAAACTATCTAAAGAGAGAAGGCAACTCTAAGTATCAAGGGGCAAAAAATCATTGCTCGGTCCCAAAAGCTTAAGTCCAGAGTCTCCGTCTCTCTACCCTGAAGCTGGTCTAAGTCAGACCCATGTGAGTTTTATAGGTGGGTAAGTGTTTCTAAGAAGGTTCCATTCTGAAGCTTAAAACTATTCAAATCCATTAGTTCCTGGACACCCAAGAAGCCCCACAGCCTAGTCAGGTTCCCACCTGATCAGAGCTCTGCAGACACAGGCTGGAGCACAGGAACTCAGTCTCCTTTAAGATCCAGCACCAGAAGCCCTTTTCTCTCTAGCATACTCCTTCCTGCCACCAGGGCCCTTGCTTACCAGAAATGCTCCATCAGCTCTCCAGTTTCCTCTGACCTCCATTGTGGATTTTCCCATCTCTCGGGAGAATAGGGGGATGGAGGAAGTGGATTAGCAGAAATAGGTACAAATCACTTTAGTCACTTCCTGGCTGGGTGACTTCTGACTATTAACTCACCTCACTGAAATGAACTTTGGGTTTGGGAGGTATGTCCCATGGCAGATTATTTGCCTGGCATTGCTAAGCCCCTGAATTTGATGCTGAACTGGAGCAGGGGTGCTGTAGAATAATCCTTCTGTACATTGTGAATATGTATTACTCTCATTGGATAATAAAGAGCTGATTGGCTGGTAGCCAGGCAGGAAGTATAAATGGGATAGCCAAACTGAGAATGCTGGGAGGAAGAAGGGTGGAGTCAGAGGCATCACCAGGAGAGACAGAGAGAAGACATGCAGGACAGGTAAAGCTACATACATAGATTAATAGAAATGGGTTAATTTAACTTGTAAGAGCTAGTTAGTAATAAGCCTGAGCTATCAGCAGAGCATTTACAATTTATATTAAGCCTCTGAGTGATTATTTGGGAAATGACTGCTGGGACAGAAAAACTCCTCCTATACAGGTGTGCTACACTCAAACAAAAAAAAAATGGAAAAAAATAACCCAATTCTCCCGAACTATAAATGAAAGTGAGAAAGTGATCATGCTGGGCAGTGGTGGCACACGCCTTTAATCCCAGCACTCTGGAGCCAGAGGCAGGTAGATCTCTGTGAGCTGGAGGCCAGACTGGTCTACAGAATGAGTTCCAGGACAGCCAGGGCTACACAGAGAAATCCTGTCTCAAAAAACAAAAAACAAAACAAAACAAAAAAAACCAAACAAACAAAAAAGGGAAAATGATCATAACAGCTATTTCAAAGGGTTCTTTGAAGGTGGAATGAGATTAGCATAGAACCCGGGCCAGACTAAACAACATGAGCTGTTTGTATTAGAGTGGTAGATGGGTGGCCTTGGGTCTGGTAACCCTGGATCTGAATCTAAAACTCTGATAAAAACCCCTTATAAATCACTAACTACACTAAACTAAGAAAATGTGCTCAAGGAATTCAACACACTATTTTACTTAACCTGGCTTGAGAGGTAGACAGGACATAGGACAAACCTCCCCATTTTAGGATAGCATAGGTGGTCTGTCTGAAGAATTTACCAAGAGTCAACTGAGTAGCAATGAAGCAACACAATTAGAATTCTGTTCCTTGAAGTCTCAATCTAGGGGTTCTACAGACAGTACCACATCATGATCACTATATCTATCAGTCCTCTTAAATTCTGACACAGAATCATTATTTTTTCTTCTGAAAGTTTGTTTAATTGAAATATGTACAGTTTGATAAGTAAATACGATGATGTATTCCATACTCTACCATACCAAGCTAGAGGAAATGCCCATTACATAACAAAGTCCCTCCCTGTCAATCTCCCCTTTATCCTTCTAACATCCATCGATGCTGTTCTGGTGTGCAACATCTTAGACACTTGGCTCACTTTAGGACTTCATATATACTCTCTGTGTTTGGCTGCTTCTCCTCAGCATAATGCCTCTGAGATTTACCCATGCTGTTGGTGAATTAGCGGGTAGTGCCCCGGTGTGGGAGAATATATTATTCTAAGAATATTCTTCAGTGTCTCACCTATCCATTCTGCTACCAATAAACACTCAGAATTGTACCACTTTGAACTCTTGGGGGCTGCTATGAAAATTTTTGTCTAAGTCTTTTTGTGGATATATGTTTTAATTTCTCTTAGATAAATACCTAGAAGAAAGAAATTGCAGAGGGCTTCCCCCACAGGAGAGGCTCAATTGGAAACTGCCCAGTAGATTTCTGAAGTGGCTGAAACCTGTCAAATTCATACCAAAAATATTTAAGTCTTGTTCTGTATCTTTGCCATCATTTACTCAGACTTCTTAATTTTAGCCACTCTGCTTAGTGAGGAATAAAATCTTCTTCATTTTCATTGCTATCTTGATAGCTAAGGATGTTGAATACTTCTCACATTGCTCTGGGCAGGACCAGAGAAACCTTCAGGCTACAGCTATGGGTATTTTCCTTTGTGAAATGTCTATTTGCAATCAGCACCACCCCCATTTTAAGAAAAACTGTGATTTTTAAAAAAATGGTTGAGTTGCAGGCATTCTTTATATATTCTGAATTTAAGTTTTTATCAAGAAACCTGTGACTTTTTATCCCAATCCATGCCTTGCTTTTTCATTTAAAAGTGGTATCTTATATAAGCAAATTCACTTATGTCCATTTTTATGGCTATTATTTTCTGTGCCTAAATATATGCTTTTCTCGGGTCAAGAACACTTCCTCCTGAGGTTTTCTACTTAGGTTTATGATTCATTTGAAATGTATTTTTGGCATCTAATGTGAAGTAGAGGTTCAGATGTATCATTCTTTATGAAAGTTCAGTTGTCAGAGCATTGCTCGTTAAAGTCTTTTTCTGACTGAATAACTTTGACATCTTTGTTAAAGACAATTGCCTATGTATGCCATTTCCTTCCTCTTTGTTGCATTCTAATGATGTATTTACTTATCCTTGTACAAAACCACATAACTGGATTACTGCTATAACTATATCCTAAAATCCAAATGTACAAAATTCTCCAACTTATTTGTTATTTTTGAAGATTACTGTTATATCTTGAGTGTATTTCCATATACATTTTGGAATGAACCTATCAATTCTAAAAAAAATTATTTTGTGGGATTTTGATTAGCATTACATAGAATGCAGAGTTCTGTTGGAGGAAGATCAACATTTTAACAATATTGTTTCTCAAATTATAGACCCTTTAATTCTCTCTTCTGGTAGGTCTCCTTTAATGTATCTGAGCCATGCTGTATCAAATGTTATGTGTATATGGCAGACAGGTAGGATCAGTAACCATGGCTCCATTATAGCTGGAGTCAGAAACCAGCGGCTGCTCCTTCATATTTGCACTGTACTCTTTTAGAGTATCAGCCACTGCGAATGCCTTCAGTGTGCAGAGGGAATTCCAGTAAATGAAGCGAGGCTTTCCCAGGCTTTAGGAAATTTGTCTACTCAGAAGGGTTAAATGTTCTCTCTTCATCTTTGCTGTTGAGACACCACTTGCCGTGGAATGTGTGTTCTCTTACGGTGAACTCACTGTGGATAGAGAACACTCTTTCCAGCCCCTGGACAATATAGCTCATTCAGAAAAGTGCTCTGGTTTAAGTCCTGATATTTCTTGCCACTGTGGGTTTCCAACATTGCTCTGAGTTCAGCCTGCCAAAGTGATCTTCTAAAATGTAAATTATATCATATCACTTCTAAGATTAAAATTCCCCTGTGGTTTCTGTTTCAGGAACCTATTGCTATGCAACAAAGCCCCCCAAAATGTAATGTCTTAAAGCCATTATAATTCTTCAGGTCACCACTAGAGGTGGTGACAGGCAGTTCTTCCCCTGGTCTTGCCTGTGTTCACACATGTGGCTGTAGTCCGGAGGCTCTCCATGCAGTATAACACAGCCCAGTTCCCCCACTTTACACATTGCAGAGTTCTGTGCTTGACCATACGATTGCTGTCCATTAATAATCCACTCTGGGATTTCTTACTTGATGGTAGACGTGCCCCAGTAAGAAAGGTGGACACTACAGTGACCCTTGAGGATGAGTCTTTGGAACTAAAACATTCTTTCTGCCATATTCTGAGGTCAAGGCAAGTTCTAAGATTAGCATAGATGGAAGAGATGAGAAAAAAAATCCTCACGGCTAATAGAGAATTGCAAATTTATTATGCTTCTTGGTTTGTTTGTTTTTATTTCTCACAGTTTTCCATTGCACTTAGAATAAAGTTTAAATTAATCATTTATTAAAAATAAGTTTGCATATTAAAAATAAAGTTAAAAAAATAGCCCCTGCATATTGTAGCACCCGCTTCTCTCTCTGAATTAATCTGTTACCCAGGTCTCCTTGGCTGGCTGTAAATGGTTACTCTCACTTTAGGACTCTTGTATCTGCTGTTCCCTCTGCATGGAATGCTCTTTTCTTAGTTCCCTGTGAGACAGAATTCCGTTTTCTCTCCTAGTACAAATGCCAACTTCTGAAGGAGACATTCCTGGAATGCTTCTTCTAGTCACTCCATGCCACCTTGTCCTGTCTGATTTTCGTGTGACACTTAGCGATATCAGGTAAGTCTTTTATTATTGCCTCCTCACCCTGATTTTGAGCACCGCGGCCACTGATTGCTCTAGTCTGCTTTCTGCTGCGGCGATAAACACCACAACCAATAGCCACTTGGGGAGGAAAGGTTCATTTCAGCTTACGCTTCCAGGTCACAATCCATCGTTGAGGGAAGTCAAGGCAGGAAATGATGCAGAAACCAATGAGGAAGGTGGTTTCCTGGCTCCCTCTCTGGCTGAAGCTCAGTTACCTCCTTATACAGCTCACACCCACCGCCTAGGGATCCTGCCGCTCCCACATCCATCATCAGTCAAGACGATCGTTGACGGACATTGCTAAAGGCCAATCTGATCAAGGTAATTCTTCAGTTGAACTTCCTTCTTCTCAAGTGACTCAAGGTTGTGTCAAGTTGACAAAAAGGAACCAGGACACTGGTGATCCCATGCACATCCCCACCCCCACTCTAGAATAGTGCCTGGCACCAAGTCGATGCTTGATAGTGATCTGCTAAATTAAGTAACTTTGAATTTTTAAAATCCCTATCATTTTATGAAACAGGACAAAAGTGAACAGACAGATAAATCAATGGATTCATAAAAAAAAAAACTATTATTAAGTACCACCACCAAGTGACAGGGGATGCTGTATTGATTGTGTGCACTGTATTAGGAGAGTGCCTTCCCTGAGATTCAAGTTAGGTCTTTTGGGATAGAGATTAGCCACATTGGGGCAGTATTTGAATAGCATGCATGAGGCCCTGGGATGAACCCCAGAACTGTGGAAAAAAAAGACATTTGCCAGAGTCTATGCAAACAGTTTCATAATTAATTATGAATAGGGTAATATATCTTAAAGTGTGTCAATTTGAAAAAATGAGCACATTTATTAATGATTATAATTTTTTAATATTCCTCATTTATGATTATGGATTATGGATTCCCCTTGAGCGCCCCAGCTTCAGGGCTAACACGATGAGCCGGACCTTCAGGCTAGACTCAAACAAAGCCTGGAACAACTGCTCTTGGCTCCGAGCCCTGCCCTCCCTTAGAGCCTGCTGATGACGTAGTTTCCCCAACTGCCTCAGCATCCTCTTCTCGGCACCAGCTCTTCGACTTCTCTTCCCTACAACACAATTACAGAGAGAGAAAGGAATTCCTATTCCATTATCCTGAAAGCGCAGTTCGGTCCCGCTTCTTTCTAACAAAGAAAGTAATTTCGACTTCTCTTTAAGCAACAGTCAAATACCGCCACTCTGTTTTCCCACGGGAAGTTCTTTAAAGTACTGATTACGTATAATAGAACTTCGCTTATCAGAGCCAATAGCAATGGTTTGACAAGAGGCAATTTATAAAAACTGTTTTTGTGATAAGAGTTTCCCCAGAAACTCTTTTCCAAGGGAAAGAATTAGAGGCCTTCAACACGAAAGGTGGTAACCTGCCAAGCACCTGACTGGGCATTTGAGCTGCCGTGCACATCAGCTCTGTATGCACCACTTCCAAAGGACCATCAGCAGAGGTCCAGCTGTGACTCCATAGTGAGGCGAGGCTACCAGGATCCCTTCCTCCCTAACTCAGAAAGGATGCTATCAGGGACCGTCCAAATGCATGGCATGCCACAGCACAGGGACCATCCAAACGCATGGCATGCCACAGCACAGACACCGCATCTAGCCCAAGGGGTGACTTTTCTTTCTGTGGACATGGACAACTCACAGTGTTTGCATATTATTGCTAACAAAATCCAATCATCGTTAGGTTAAATGTATTTTAGAATATACATGTAAGGAGTACTCATTAAAACTATATTTGTGTATTATGAATATTCATTGAATGAATGAAAATGACCATTCAGAGTTTATAGCCTATAAATGTGTTAATTCACATTAGGCCTTATTGGATTGTACAACCTATTAAAAAATAAACAACTCATAGAAACTTCCTGGAACCTATGAGCGTAACCCTAGTGAGGACTACTAGTAATGGAGGATATGGAGCCCCAAATGCTAATCTGATGTAACCAGGCTAGACTCCCAGTGGTGGGACTGGGAAACCAACCCAGCCCCAAAACCTTAGACCTACAACCTGCTCTGCCTGTGAGATGTGCTGGGGGCAATGGTGGCTCAGAGTTTGTGGGGTTGGCCAACCAATGACTGATTTGGTTTAGGCCCATACCATGGGAGGGAGCCCATGTCCAGCACAACTTGGATGGTCAGGAACCAGAGGTTGGATGACCAGGAGACCTGGGGTAGAACCAAGTATGACCGGAAAAAAAAAAAAAAAAAAAACTCAAGGAAATGATTCCTACTAATATTCTGCTATACTCATGGATCAGTGCGGGCCCAGTCATCTGAGAGGCTTCCTCTAGTAACTGATGGGAGCAGATGCAGAGACCCACAGCCAAGCATTAGATGGAGCTGAGGAACCCTGCAGAAGACGGGGAGGAGCAGTTGTAAGGGCCAGATGGGTCCAGGACACCAGGAAAACACATCCCACAGAATCAACTAAGCAGGGCTCATAGGGGCTCACTGAGACTGAAGCAGCAATCATGGAGCCTGCATGGTTCTGACCTAGGTCCTTTGCATGTAGGTTATGGTTGTTTAGCTTGAGGTTTTTGTGGGGTTCCTGACAGTGGGAGTAAGGTTGTCTCTGGCTCTTTTGCCTGCTCTTGGGACCCTTTTCCTCCTGCTGGATTGCCTGGTTTGTGCTTAGTCTTAGTGCATCTTTTTATGCTATGTTCAGTTGCTATCCCTGGGAGGCCTGCTCTTTTCTGGGGGGAAATGAAGGAGAAGTGGATCTGGGGGAGATAGGAGGTAGGGGGCTGGGAGAAATTGGGGGAGGGGAGGGTGAGGCCAAGAAATATTGGTTGAGAGAAGAATAAATAAAAAGAAAAGATGGAAAAATTAAACAACTCTCACCCGGCATGGTGCCGAATACTTTTAATCCCAGCGCTCCTGAGGCAGAGGCAGGAGGATCTCTGAGTTCACTAGCCTGGTCTCCAGAGTTCCAGGACAGCCAGGGCTACACAGAGAAACCCTGCCTCAAAAAACCGTAAAAACAAAACAAAACAGCAAAACTCACAACTCCTTAAACTGTATATGTATTTATTTATATAAGATATTTAAATAAACCATTGTTCTGTTTTATATACATGAAAGTGGACAAAAAATATAAACTAGAAATGGATGAGATTAAGAATCATAATGCTTTCTATTTTATTAGTGATGAAATTTTACTTTTCACTAAAATCTTTTGTACATTATTGATATTTCTAGGAAGAACAATGCAACTGACTACATCTTTTCTTAAACTTGGGTGATTTACTTCAAAGTCTGGTTTGTTTTCATAGATCCATGCGTAAGATACATTGTTGTCCACTCTTACTAAATCTGATATCTATTATTTGATCCTTTTTGAAAATATTTTTTACATTATCCAATCTCATTTATCAACGGATTTTTATGGAAATCAGCTAGTATTTCCAATATTCTCAGACACCAGTCCAACTTCTTAATGAATAAAGGAGAAGTTGCTGTGTTTTCTGTATTTTTAGCAAACATGTTCAAAATGTATCATGTGAATGATTATTATGTCAGAAAATTCAGTTTCTAGGGAAATAGATGGAACTGGACATTAACATGTTGAATGAAATAATCCAGACTCAGAGGAGACAAATGTCACATAGTTTCCTTCAGATGTGGAATCTAAATTAAATAAATATATGTGAAGGAGACAACTTGTGGGAAAGATAGGACTAAGGAGAGAAGGAGGAGGAGAAGAGAAGGTGGTGGGGCATGAACATGAGCTGAGCGTAATGTTGTACATGTACGAAAATGTTACAACAAAATCCTTTATTTTATACTCTAAAAATTAATAAAAGATATATAAAAGAAAATTCAGTGTCTAAGTTTCTTGGAGTGAAGCTCCAGAAGTCTTACCAGGTGACATGGTGTCAGTTCAACAATGAGATGGGGATGAGTGTCTGTTTTCAAACTGTTCTCACTATAGCACAGTTAATTTCTCGTGCCTTGTGCGGTTCCCACTTTGATCTTAGAGAGTAGATTATGTATTCTTGTTTCCCGTTGATGGAATCCTGACAACTATTTGTTACTATCTAACAGGGAAGAAGTCAGAAAGTTGTGTGTGTGTGTGTGTGTGTGTGTGTGTGTGTGTGTATGTGTGTGTGTAAAAACTTTTTTTGTAAAAGTTGTCACATTTTCTCATATGACAGTATGGCGACTTTAGTTTTCAGTGTTTGGGATCTGAGCCCAAGGCCTTGAGCATGCTTGCTGGCAAGGGTTGTGCCACTGAGCCATACCTCAGCTTCACATGACAATTCTTTTTTTTTTGTTTTTGTTTTTGTTTTTGTTTTTCGAGACAGGGTTTCTCTGTGTAGCTTTGTGCCTTCTTTCCTGGAGCTCACTTGGTAGCCCAGGCTGGCCTCGAACTCACAGAGATCCGCCTGGCTCTGCCTCCCGAGTGCTGGGATTAAAGGCGTGCGCCACCAACGCCCGGCCACATGACAATTCTTAAGGAGGTTACCACAGATAGGCAACCTACCTTTTTGTGGTATGTGTGATTTACATCAGTGGTTCTCAACCTTCCTAACGCTTTATGTTAATACAATTCCTTATGTTGTGGTGACCCCCAACCATAAAATTATTTCATTGCTACGTCATAACTGCAATTTTACTACTGTTACGAATCATAATGTAAGTATCTGATACGCAACCCCCCAAAGGGGTTGAGAACCACAGGTTGTGAACCACTGATTTACATGATCCATCCTTAACAACCAAAGCTTATTTACCAGATTCTAGATGAGCTGATTTTCCAAAAATGAGCCTACCCTAAAATAAATAAATATATATATGATATATTATGTATTAGATTTATTTATTCTTATTTTTATGTGTATGGGTGTTTTATTTGTATGTATGTGCAGTGGGATGGTCCTTCTGTACACTACTAATATATGTTGCTCTCATTGGTTAACAAAAAACTAACAGGCTGGTAGCTGGGCAGGAAGTTAGGCAGTTAGGTGAGAAAGCCAAACTGAGAATGCTGGGAGAGGAAGAGCAGGAGTCAGGAGTCACCAGCTAGACTCAGAGGAAGCAAGATGAGAATGTTGCATTGAGAAAAGGTACCAAGTCAGGTAGCTAAACATAGATAAGTATTATGGGTTAATTTAAGTGTAAGAGCTAGTTAGTAATAAGCCTGAGCTACCGGCTGAGCATTTATAAGTAAAATTAAGCCTCCAAGTCAATTACTTGGGAAGCAGCTGCTGGGTATTTGGGAGTTTCTGGCAGGAGAGAAACTTCCACCTTCATGTATATTTGTGTACCATGGGCATGTAGTGTCCAAAGAGGCCAGAAGAGGAAAATGGATAAAATGGATCCTCTAGAACTGAAGATATGGATAGTTGTGTGTAACTCAAATTGCTAAATGGTCTTTTTTGTTTTTTGTTTGTTGGTTTTGGTTTTGGTTTTGGTTTTGGGTTTGTTTTTTTTTTGTTTTTTTGTTTTTTTGTTTTTTTTTTTTTTTTGGCTTTTTGAGACAGGGTTTCTCTGTGAAACATTCCTGGCTGTCCTGGAACTCGCTTTGTAGCCCAGGCTGGCCTTGAACTCACAGAGATCCACCTGCCTCTGCCTCCCAAGTGCTAGGATTGAAGGCTGTTTTATCTATGTTTAATCTAGTGTCTTGTTCTGTTCTCTGATCTTCAGGTAAATTTTATTAGGGTACACAATATATCACCACAGTGTGAGCCTCCATGTTGGTTCTGGGAATCAAACCCTGGTCCTCCAGAAAAGCAGTCAGTACCCTTAACAGCTGAACCATCTCTTCAGCTGAATCATCTCTTCAGCTCCTGTTCTATATATTTCTTTATACTGTCACTCCTCAAGGTGTGGTTCATTAACCAGAAACATTGGGTCTCACTTGGAAACGTACAGAAATATAGATTCTAGGAATGAGCCAGCCCTACTGTGTGTATATTTTTAACAAGATCTCCAGGTGAGTCATGCATACATTCAAGTTTGAGAGTTCACCACAGGAAATCTGGCTTCTGCAGCTTGTTAAGAAAAAATGAAGTTAATGAATTCCACACATGGGACAATGATAGCCTGAATTCAGATTCTATTTTCCTTCAAATCAAACTACTTGCTTCATCGGTGGTAACACTTGGTTTTTATAAAAAGTCACTTTCTATGCGGGGTATATCTTTGGTGCCTCTTATCTGAGTGATACAGAATCAGTTCTTTCTGCAGTTCATTGTGAACAGAACTGAGCAATACCTCTGACTCAGTGAACATTTGTATTTTCTGTTGAGTCTGGCCAACCTCCCATTCTGTGTATTGTTCCATCTACATTTCTTCTAACCTTCACAAGTGTTTTCTGTCCACCTGTTAATATTATCTGGCGACAAATGAATGCATTTTAGTTACAATCATAATATTTTCCACATCTGATTTCAACCATTTTTACCTCATGAGGAAGAACAGACATGAGGAAAACCTTCTAGACATATAGACAAAGCCCTTGCTTCCCTTTTACACACACACACACACACACACACACACACACACACACACACACACACTTTATCTGCCCAAACAAGCACACGCTCTCTGGAATGTGCATGCACCAATGCATGGATATGCATACCCATACTAACTCTAAAGTATTTTTTTTGTTATTTATTTTTTTGAGGGGAGACATTTTAAAAAATACTGGATCTGGACTCATAAAACTTAGAATATTGACCAGTTAAATGAAGGCAGGTGTCTTTGTTTTAATTTTTCCATGTGTTGTGTGTATATGGTATCTGTGTATGTGTGCTTACATGTGTACCTAAGGTTGAAGTTGGATGTCATTCTCAACCGTTCTCAACTTACAGATCGAAGCAAAGTGTCTCACTTGAACCCAAACCTCACTGACTTAGCTGGTCTGGCTAGCCTGCTTGCTCCAAGAGACCTCCTTTCTCTGTCTCCCCAGTGCTGAGATTAGGTGGACCACCACACCCACCTGCATTTACCCTCTGGTTCTTAAGATTTGGCTGGGCAACCTCCTGGTTACATTGCCTTGCTGCGCATGTAAATATAACATTAGGCTTGACATGCATATTAATGATAGCTAGCCATAGCTGATATAAATATGTACTTTGAATAATCATCTTCATTTCCACCTTTTCCCCTTTGTCTGACTTGCCATCCACTTTCTTACAGCTTATTGGAAATTGGACACTGATGGAAACCAATGCCTCTGCTGGGGCATTCATCACAGGACACAGAGCAGTTCTGAACTCACAGAGATCTGCTTTCACCCTCTTTCTGAAGCGGAGGGAAACAGCAACAGAACAATTCTGCCTGACAACAGAGAGGAGGCCAGAGATGCATGATGACCATTTTAGGGGTGTTTGAAGCAGGTAGAGAAAGCATGCACTCCCACAGAATCACTTCTCAGCCCCTGTGTTGTCCCTTTGCTTGAGCCCTGGAGATCCTGACTTCTCTGATACTGGAGCTCATTTCATGCCCTTCTGGGTGTGATGTGGATAAAACCCACAGTTCATTGGTATAGACGTTCTTATTCCCCCTCCACACACACACACACACACACACACACACACACACACACACACACGTGCACACACGTGCACACACGTGCACACACACACACACACACACACACACAAACTCTAAATTAAACTCACAGCCCTCTAAAACACATCTGGGAGGTTTTCTTTTTTTCTTTTGCTCTGGAGGAGACGGTCCTCTGAGGATGTGGTGGAGGCCTCTCTCCCTTTCTATCAAACTGGTAAAGCCGGATTTTCTGTCACTGGGTTTTATACAGCAGTGCTGGCCCTACCACAAAGTGTCCTCATCTTCACTTTGATTATGAACTGAAGCCTTCCAGACATAAATAATACCACAGCAACCAGCTTGAACAGAACAGAGGCCAAAGCCCAGTCCATGATTCGTCTTTTGTCTCTGATCCTTGCAAACTGCTTTTGTTTCTTGTGTTGGACCAAATGCAAAGCTGTGTTTTTCTTACTTTGTGTTAAAAAAAAAAAGCCTTCATCTTGCCTTGAACTTGTGTTCTCAGGCACTTAAGCATGCCGTGTGGGTGGGGTGACCAGACACTGGGCTCAGGCACATGACATGCTTCAGCCCTCGGGAGATTAGCAGTCATGAAAGGAGAGGACACTGCAATAGGCTTGGGCACTGGACTCGAGGAGCTTGCTCTTCTGAAACTGAGCAACCCTCACCAGAAGGGCGAGCTCTGGTCCCAGGCTGAAGGCTTGTAAAGTAGATTGGTTTACCCGCTTCAGCTTACTGTTGGGGAGCCTCTCAAAGTTGTCAGAATCAAAATGGAGTCACTTTTGTCAGCCTTAACCGATAGATAAAGCCTAGAGGTTACAAAGAAGAGGGGGTCTTATGAAGGTGTACCTGATAGTAAGGATTATGCAAGGAACACTCTGCTGGCACCCAACCCCACATCAAGGCTGCACCTTACACAGAAATGCTTCTGTGAAGACCTCTGTTCTAAACTGCCTTCGACCAATGATATCGTCCTTACTGATCCTGGCAGCCAAGGACTATTATCCCCAGATAGCTTACATAATTCTCACTTTTGCTTTTAGAACCTTCTCATTGCCTCGGCCTCCTGAAATGCACTCACCATTGACTATGGGGTCCACATCCCCATTGCAAAGCTCTGCCTTTCCCAAAGAAAGCTCATTCTTCCTGCAGCATTTCCCTTTGGCTCTTGTCTAAGGTGACCAGTTTTGGATAGGTAAGTCTAGCCCAAATCAAGGAAGCCACATCACTGAGCTCGGATTGATTCAAGAATCAAGGCCGTTGAACATTTATGGGTGCAGGCACTTGGCGCTTTATAGTTGTTAACTAGATTCCCCACTCAGACAAGCATCTCTAGTCACACATTCCCTGCCCGCCCCCATGCACCACCCATCACCTCATCTGCCTCCCATCTCATGGACCTCTCCTTTCCTACTGCCTGATTCTCACCTAATCAGCTCCACTTCGAGCGCTCAGCATCTAAACAATCGCCCTCGACCAGTGTCCTTTTCCTTCTAACACCTGGTCTCCCTCCCTCCTTGAGAGAGATTTCCCTACTCTCAAATCCCACTTTTTACCTCCTGTTGACTCTAGGACTGGAGAAAGCTTTGTCTCTGCCTCTGACACACCACTGGAACTGTCCTTTCTGGGCTAATCATGGTTCTTGAGTTATTATATAATGAATAAAACCCCCAGTTCCTTTTCTTTTCTTTTTCTTCATATATACTGTCTTTGCAGGCTTCTACATTTTGACAATCCATCCATTCCCAAAGTCTCTTTCTCGTCCCTCCTGAGATCTCATCCCTTCCTGGGTCTCCTCTGCTGATCCTCACACTGCTCCTGAGCATCCTCATTTGCTCTCTTAGGTATTGGTTGGTTTCCCTGGAGTATTCTTCTCTTCTTCCTGTGCCTGGAGTAATTCCATCCCTACTTTATCACCTTGTTCCCAAGAATATGGCAAAGACCTCCAGGTCTGTAAGTCTCACCTGCCCCCTCTCCTGGGCTCCAGACATCTGGAGTCCGTTGGATATCCCATCGGCAAACATGAGAGGTCCAAAACATAACTCACCATTTGCTTCTTCCAGATGGCTCTCCTTCTTGGGTCACCATCTCACCGAACAGCTCCATCTCCTTCCCATGAGTTAAGCCAGTGTCTTCTTAGCTTCTCTCTTGCTTTCTTTCCTATTCCAACCCATTTCCAGGTCTTGTGAATATTCTCTTCCTAAAATATCTTCGGTCTGTCCACATCTGTCGATTCCACATCAGTTGACTGAGTCCAGGCTACTGTGATCATTGCCTTGATCATTACTTGATGGGAATCCCCAACTTGTTTCCTGTCCACACCTCTCCTAACTCCACCCCATTTCTCATATTATAGCTAATGCCATCTGCCTTAGTTAGGGTTTTATTGTTGTGATAAAAGACCACGGCCAAAAGCAACCTGGAGAGGAAAGGGTTTATTTCATCTTATATTCCACATCACTGTCCATCACTGAGGGAAGTCAGAGGAGGAAGGAACTCAAGGCAGGAACCTGGAGGCAGGAGCTGATGCAGAGACCATGGAGGAGTGCTGCTTACTGTCTTGCTTCTCATGGCTAGCTCAACCTACTTTCTATACCATCTGGAAACACCTGCCTAGGGGTGGCACTCCATATACCCTTATGAGCTAGGCTCTCTCACATCAATCATTAATCAAGAGAGTACCCCCAAAGACTTGCCTACAGGCCAATCTTATGAAGGAATTTTTTTTCAATTAAGATTCCCTCTTCTCAAATGACTCTATCTTGTGTCAGGTTGACAAACAATTAAAAAAACAAAAAAACAAACAAACAAACAGAAAAACAACTAATCAGGATACTGTCTTTGAAAATGGAAATATGATTGCATCAGTCTCCTACTTGGAAGCTTTTAATGGCTTTCTGTTGCCTGGAATCATGGAAGGCTATTTGTGATCTTGACCCTAGCTTATGTCTTCGGCTTTCCTCCCTGACTGTCCCTTCTTTGAGGTAGTGGGAACATAAAGAACTTCTTGGAAGTTGCTCAAAGAGACTTATTTTCTTTCTCATTGAATCTTTTGCACCTCCAGCTCTAGCCTGAAACAACCATATCCAAGTCTCATGCTGACAGTGCAGGGAAGAGACATTCCTGTTTCCTCCAGAACCCTCTGCTTACCTCTGTACTTCTCCTTACATCCAATGGCCTTGTTCCTAGTCTATCTTCTGGGTTGTAATTCCTACAGGCAGGGATGATGTCCTGTTAGTCATTATATCATCAGAAGTCACCACATTCAGGAACTAAAAGTTCTCAGTAAACAGTTAACTGGACATCAAAAAAAAAAAAATCAAATTTTTCTCTACCTTGTATACTACCAAGCTAGAATCTTTTAGTTCCTCAAAGATTTCTTCTTCTGGCCTATCATGTACAAATGGATTTTGTACTTCTTTTATTGGCACAATCTTTAGGTCCTATAAAAATGTCCTCAATTCTTTTTACTAGCTATATCAGAGCAATAAGTGTCTCAAGTTCCCCGTCTCTAATGACCGCCATATGGGGGCATGATACGCTAATGCTCGCTTCAATAAGCTGAAGTTATTGTTAAAACAGACTGAGCTACCTCCAGATCACCTCCCATTTTAAAGGGCCCACTAAAATTGATTCTGTGAAATAGGCTTTTAAAAAAATATCCCCCTCAAGGAGGAAATATAAACAGGGAGGGCTGTTACCTCAGAAAACAGCCTATTTGGAGACTCAGCATGTCTCACTTGACTGAACGGGAGGCAATAATGCCCATTGGCACACGACAGTCAGGACCTGTGTCTGTCTGCACTAATGGGCTCAGAGTGCTGAAGGATTTAGAACAAATGACTGTGCCTTCAACTTTGCACGTCTGTGGGAGTGCTCAGGTGTGACAGGGGTGCCCTTCGTGCTTTTGTGTGATGGGAGCCACAGTGCACACAGAACTGTAGCAAGAAATGTCTTGTTTGTGAGTACCATGTGTCCTCAGAAATGATAAACGGGGGCATCATGGTTCTCTATGTAAAAACCTGTCACTGTGAAATCTGTTGTTGCTATCGCCAGGGTTGTAGCAGCTTACAGACGCACACACAGACAGATGCACACAGACAGACAGACAGACAGACAGACACACACACACACACACACACACACACTTTATCCTAGGACTTCTATTCACTATCTTCTAAGATACCAAATAGAAAACAGCCACGACAGAACATTTTTCTCACCTCCACTTGGGGTCCTACCTTCCAGTGTTGGAACTGAGGGTCCTTAGTTACAATAAAGAAAGAGCAACAAAGCTGGAATTCTGTTTCGAAATGGGGATGAAAGCTCTGAATTCTATTTGTAGACTTCTTGTGTGTTCATGAAGTCAGTCAGCTTTCAATCTGTTTCTAAATTTTTATTTATGCATATGCATGTGTGCCCGCATGCCTACATGCATTTATATGTACCACATGTGTGCAAGTGTCCACATAGGCCAGAGGGCCTCAGATCCCCTGAAACTGGAATTAAAGAGGATGCCAGCTTTCATTTGGGTGCTGTGAACTGAACCCAAGTCCTCTGCAAGAGCAATAAATGCTCTTAAGCACTGAGCCATCTCTCCAGCCTCAGGCAGCTGGCTCTCTTGATCCCTGGCCATTGTGTTCAGCACCAAAATGAAGTGTGTTCTCAGAAGTTTGAACACATAACCTAGACAGACAGAGAGAGAGAGATGACAACAGACAGAGCTGATTAGAAACGCAGGCAAGATCCCCAGGGGTCAGACAGCCCCAGGACGCTCCAATGGCGATGGGAGGCCCTGGGCTGCCAGGTGTTTTTGCAGGCTCTGGTACGTTTTTCACAGCAGTTGTATTTATTGTTTTTCCTCAAATAAAGAAACCACGCTATGGCGGTGTCAATAGGGTGAGTCAGAACAAGGGAAAAAGCGTATTACAGACAGAAATGCTGAGATGAGCAAGTGCGGGCGGGCTTCCGCAGAGAAGCCGAGACGAGCCTCAGAGGAAGGCCGCAGTGGAGGGTCAGCCAGCCTGCTAACCTCTGGCCGGCCCAGAACATTACCAGCCCACCTCCACCCTGGGGTGCAGAACCTGCTTTCATAACCCTGCCAGACCTTTGGTTTTCATCGCAAGAAATAGAGTTTAATATGTACACTGTTCTGGATATTCTCTTTCCAGCTGTAAAAAAAGAAAGTCACGAGAACATGAACAATGAGCATCTAACGGTTTTACAAGGCAGTGGAGTCCCAAAACTCTTCATTACTCAATGCCTCCATATATATATAAATGTCATATATTTTATACATATATTTATATAAAAATTTATATAAACACATATGTGTATATATGCATGTATGTGTATATATATATATGGCTTTTAATAGGCTACAGACACAGTGTAAACATGTCCTGCTATATGAACAACATATACATGAAGCATATATAAAAACAGCAGCTTAAGTGATAGGAGACAGACATTCCAGCACAGTAATTTCTTCACTTGAGACCGAGCGCTGCCTGTTAGGCTCACTGTTCTGGAGGTAGGTTGCAGAGGAGAAGAGAGACAGCTTTGGGGACTTGTGTAGGCATACTAAGCAGAGGGGAGAGCGGGCGACTGAGAAGCTGCAAAATGGTTGGGAGAGGAGATTTGCTTGGTCTTCTTATTTCTTGCAAACTCCTTCCTTCCCAAAACAAACAAGAAAGAACAACTTGTAAAGACTGAATAAAATGTTCTTAAAAATTCATAAACCCAAGCCGGGCGGTGGTAGCACTCACCTTTAATCACAGCACTTGGGAGGCAGAGCAGGCGGATCTCTGTGAGTTCGAGGCCAGCCTGGTCTACAGAGCAAGATCTAGGACAGACACCAAAACTACACAGAGAAACCCTGTCTCGCAAAACAAAACAAAACAAAACAAAAATCATAAACCTGAGACAGTACAGAGGGGTTCGGGAAATAACATGGCCATGGAAACCAGCAACTGCTCTCCTTTCTAGAGCCTTGGGTTTTCATGGCCATGCTGGGGTGAGTAGGTGCAGGCACTGGGTCGCATGAACGAGGAGTTGGAATTACAGGACTCTCTACACGCTCCACCCACAGTGAAAGGAACTACAGGAACTGCTTCACAAAAGACCCAAACAAGGGGGACAAAGGAGGTTTGTGGCTAAGGCCTGAGTCTATGGAAGTTTGGGACTTGAACTCACACTGCTTGTATGTACCCCCAAACAAAACAACTGATGTTAGTGAACAGTTCGTCAGAGCAGCTGAGTGTTGAAAGCAGAGGCCCATGCAAACTTTCTCTTCAAGAATAGGCTTCACCCCCATTCTCCTGGGGTCCCCACAGATAAAGTCCTGAGAAAAAGAGAAACCAGATACAGTTCTAAACAAGGTCCCAGAGAGAGGCAACACAGAGAACAGCAAGGAGCAAATAACCCATCAGAAAAATGTGTGCTGAGAATTTTCTGGATTTCCAAGTGCAACAAATTCCAAGCAGGATAGTGAAAAGAAACCCACTCACGCTTTGCCACATTGTAGCGAAACATCTTTAATACCAAAGGCAAAGAGAGGATCTCAAAAGCAGCCAGAGGGAAACTCCAGTCTTAGCCACAGGAATGGACTGAAGTTACCTCCTCAGCAGCTCCAGTGGCAGCCAGCAGCAAGAGGAACACTGTCCCCAAAGGGCCGAGAGAAAGCCCTGAAGCCTGGTGTATCTGTGAAAACCTGTTTGGGGGAAACAGCAAATGAAAAAATATCTTTCTAAGACATGTCACGTGAGTTTGCTGCCCGCAGAACTTCCTAAATATTCTCTCCAGGAATCCCTCCTTCTCCCCAGAGAATAGGTCTCAGGTGGGACCCTGGTCATGAGACACACCGGATGGAATTTCTCCATAGTCTTTTCTCTCTGCCCCTCCCAGTTCCTCTCTATTGCTAATTCTCCCTTCTCAGTTTCCCTGGACAGGGTAGGTGTGCTGCCCCTCTCTTTTCCTACCTCACTGTGGAAGCTGCACGGAGGAGCTACTGAGGAGTTCTCTGCACTTGTAGAATGGGCTGTCTTCCCCTGATGTGAAAAATTAGACTGTGTTCATATACAAGTGACTCTCGGATAGGACCTCTCCTCCCCGGGGCTCCCAAGGAGGCGGGGCCTGCTCAGTTGACACAAGAAAGAGATTAATGTCCTTTGTTTTCCAACCAGCCTGCTAATTCATTCCCGTTTACAGTAGTTCAATTTACTTGTTACCGCTTGGTATTTGGGAGCCACTAATAACACTGTCAGGTAAAGTGAAAGGAAAGCAATGAGGAAACACCAGGAGGC